>JAATLQ010034939.1:0-25641 GCA_013421005.1 Heliconius erato x Heliconius himera | reverse complement strand
TATATATATATATATATATATATATATATATATATATATATATATATATATATATATATATATATATATATATATATATATATATATACATAACACTTGTTAAGTGTTAATTTAGTCGTATGTCGTATATTACCAGATTGATAGCCAAGGACACAGCCGGTTTCAATGCAAGTGCACTGTCACGCTCCTGATCACTTTGTCCAGGAAAACGGTGTTTCGTTACAAACTTGTATTTGTTGTAGTAATTCTATACATGAACGTTTGTTTTGTATATGCACTTCCCTACCTATTAACACAATTAACCTATTTTATAAGCAAAGTGTTGTATTTTTAGTTGCGTGGATTGTAAAAAACGAAATTCCAGTTCTATAACCGTAGAAGTTTCTGGAACTCCTAAAAGAACTCGCAATAGATTCGTATGCGCCTATTAATGAATCATAAAACGGCGATAAATGAACATACGCCCTTTCGCAAGCATATCTAAGGAACTAGTAATGTTAATAATGTACAAAGTTGTTTCAACAATTTTATCATTCGTAGAACACTTAAAGTTGTCAATTATTGAATCATCTAAAGGCTGTTCCAGATTTCCCTTTAAGAATTTCCGGCTGCTTCTAAAGTCAATATCAAATTAATAGGAGCGGTGAGACACAATCTGCCACTTGAAATCAATTTTGCCTATAACAAGGTAAGGCGTGGCCCTTGAAAAATGTGAGAGGAAAATTTCTATTTATTAAAGGATTTTTAAGGGCTTATTATAAAATTATTCCTTTTAAAAAATTGGGTTGTGAGTTTTTAAGAGCGGCGTTGAGTTTTGCCACTCAACAAAGGCATTGGCCTCGAAAATTAAGCAGAAACTTGGGAATGAGAATTTAAACATTAGAAAGAGGGAACTTCGCCTATAAAAATGTTAGCTCCAGTCAAATGTTAAAAAAAAATTCTTTCTCTTGCATTAAAATACATTTATTGGGAATATTTCTTAATATTTATGTTTTCTTTTATAAATATAAATGCAATAAATATATTATCTTGCAAATTGACAGTTACAAGATAGATAAATGCTCCCTCGATCAGTTTAGGCAAAGAGCAGGTCGTGTTTTCTGGCTGTAATATTGTTTTTACTTAAGTACAGCACTAACAGTTTTCTAACTAGAGTGTTGAAACCTTAACCAATTAATGTACCAGCACATCTAACAACTACGTAAGTAATTAGAAATGTCACTTTGAATCGCGTTCCATGTCGGCTATCAAGTAATGATCTGGTGTCCATTAAATTGCATTTCTCTAGAGCAGGTGCATAATAAACTTAACAGGCTCTTTAAGTACAAATATCTTTTCTTTAATTGCTTATATCTTTCAGAAAGATGATAGATATAGATGGAGAAAGAGTGCGGGAGATTTGGTTATTATAGGTCAATTTAGATCAATCACTCTGTCTTCCAGTTTTCAGCAGTATATTATACTAGATTTTACCTGGTGCATAGTTTGTGTTGTGAAATGAAAATAACTAGGAATTGTTTATGAATTTATCCATTGCATATGAGTTGTATAATAGTAACAGATTTTTGGCGAGCGAGGTAACCCTGACCTGAACTGATAAATACAGTGAGTTACATCGTAGTTTTTGAGCTTAGCGCATTTAACCAAACAAAGTTTATAATATTAGTACATATAGATGTAAATATTTCCTATTATTTACATGTATCGAACAAGAATGCAATAAAATTCACACAGATTTCTATTGCGTTAAAACGCTAAAATTAACTATGTGTCATATTTAATAATAAACTATATGTTAAATTCAAGATTATAGTCTATGTTCATCAATTGTACTAGAAAATACCTGAAGTAATCTTCTAAAAGTAACGTTAAGTTAAAATTTATTAAAACTGACGAAAAGTGATAAACCTTGTGAAATACTCTGCTGCGTGACCATTCTCCGCGCAATAATTCCTTCCAATAAACGTCAATGTATGACATTTCAGATTGATATTTCATTCAAAATTAAAAAAAAATATATTACAAATTAGTTTTTCAACATACCTTACTCCTAGGATAAACACTCAGTACATCTGCCCACCATCTCGCCTCTTCCCTGCAGGTGCCCTTGACGAAGGTTACTCGATCCGGCGCTGTTATGGCCAGGCTGTGAGCGTGTCCTGTCACGCTGTCCGCATCGCTCACTTCTAGCACTGTCGTCATATCAACGCTAGCTTGCGGGACTGTGTCTGGCTGTAAAAAAATAAATTTGGTTATTCAAAGGCCTGTTTTTAGGGTCGCTGTAGTTGATTGGCAAAAATAGAACCCTTCATCTTTCTCACACATTTACGTGTTTTTTGAATGTATTATCGGCCCTGTTATATGAGGGATAGAGCGTAAAGCGACGACTAAATCCATCGACGGTAAAATTAAAGTCGATTTAACTCCTCAAATGACCCAGGAAATGCAGTTATTCCTAGCAATGTTGTAATCAAGTTTGCTTCATGGAAATAGTACTTAACGGCACTGAGGCGTTAGTGTCGGCGGTCGCTCTCTGCGGGGGGTAATAAACGCGTACTTAGCAAACATCTCAAGCAGTTCTGAGGCGTTACCTATTCGTTATTTAAGATATACAGTTTCATAGTAAAGTGGTAAGGTGTATATAGGTGGTTGGACATTTTATAAAGTTAGATTTGAATGTCGTGGTAGCGCACCGGCACAGCACGCGACGGTTGTGGGTTCGATGTCCACTCGAGGGTATTAATAATTTTCATTATCATTTATGCGAGATATGTACACAACTAAAAAAGGTTTGAAGCAACACTAATTGCGCTTAGTCCGGCTCATCTGAATAGTGCCATTAAATTTAATTAGTACATTCAAGGATTTGAATCAGAATTTATACTTTTGTAAGTACAACTCGGTATATAAATACGATTACCGAGTAGTACACCAGTTATTATGAATAATAATTGAATAGAATTTATAAGTAAGCTTCTATCCTTCATTTGGATATACTTTAAAAAACAGCTTTATTCCGGACAACTGAGTACGCAGATGGAAACTAGTGTTAAGACACTGTGACACTTACTTTAAACTCAATTTTTCGAGAAATTGCGTATTAAATGGCGGAACTCAATGGAGACCTGTACCAGGGACGAGAGATTAATATAAGTTAAAATTAATTTCACCAGTGAAAGTAAAAACCCGCAACCATCGCGTTTACAGTCAGACACAAAACACAATCCTATATATTATTATTCATTTCGCTTGCAACACCGTGCGAGATCTTGCTCCTGCCAAGTGACAAACAGCTTCCACATCCTGCACTACTTCAACGTCGCACTTAAAAGGCGAGTATAGTAAATCAAAACCACTTATTTCAACACTAATAGACCACCTTATACTAATAGTACGCAATTAGTACCCGACATATTATTTTTATCTCCATGCAACAATCCCGTAAATAAATTATTTTAGTGCTCAACACGCAATGCCTCCAGAATTCGGCGAAAAATGAGGAAGGCACTCCCTTCCTCATTTTTCGCATTACACTAGGTTTCCTCTGCCTACCTTACTGTGTATAGGATACAGCGTGAAGCTGATTTTAAATTATATTAGTATTTTCGTTTTGTTAAAACGAATCGTGGCATTCAGTTTCGCCATATATCATACAATGGAGAACTGAGTGTCTTGACACTAGGTACTCTTCGTCTACCCGGTGATGCGAGATAAAAGAGTGAAGTTAAAAAAACAACCCCACATTTTGAAATGTATAGCTAGCTATCTTTGAGAGGTTATTCTTCTTTTAGAATTGTAATGGAAAAGGAACCTAAACGCTGCACTTCCACTAACTAGAGTAGAAAATCTCCTAACATCGTATTTGTATGAAACTAAAATTAATCTCCTAAACCATAGTGAGTAAATGAACCGTTTATAACGTTATGCCCGGCATTCGTAATTGCGGGTATAAATGCTTAATTTATCAGTTAATTTTCGAGGCATCCAAAGATCGTAATTGCTCCTAGAAGGGCATTCCTTGAAACTTAATAATATTTCAAGGAATATCTTTCAAGAGATAATTAAGCATTTTGTGATGAAAACAGAGTGTTGCTACGCTGCTGCTTAATCTTCAAAAAAATCATAATACCAAAGTAGACAACGAAGTGGAATAAAGAAGGAAGATTTTTGGAGATAATAATTAAAAATATGGCAATAAGTACCATTTGCTTTATCTTTATCCAAAACATTAACAAAATGGATGTGATTATCAATTTCTAGAACCATCTGTTGTTGCAGTAAATAATCGCCCGCCCGCGATACAGAGGCATTAATCTATTGGACCCTGGCCTGAACTTGACCTGCGCCAGCGAGGCTATACGGTTTCAGTGCATAACAAAACTTGTATGACGGTATAACAGAAAAAATAAACTACCAAGTAAAAACTATAATAAAACATTATTTTATATCATCACATTTGTTAAAAAGTATTTTAACATACCTAATGTTTTCTATTTTTAAACTTTTTTTTCAATTTAACAAAAAAACATTTCTACATTACTCCGTCTACACCTCAACCCTACACCTTTGTTTTCTAAAAGCGGATATATCAATAGTGTTGTAATATAAAAATATTACAACAAATGAAATTCCAAACCAGAACTATCATTAATTATCAAATAACCATCTGGGCTAAAATGGCATCTACTTTGGATATTTTATGTGTATTTTTAACTCTTTAATACCTTTTCCCGCATCGCAGGGTAGGTAAAGAAGACCAACTCTGTGATGTCATAGCACTTCTTCCTCCACTTTCCACCTTAACTCGATAAATTGCACAAAGCTCAACGCCGTCATCTTCCTTGCCAGAGCCAGGCCATAAAAATGTATGTATGTTTGTATACGGCCTTATATATCCAATCATAATAGATAAATATGAACTATATATAAACCAAAGACACAAACAGAGTATTTTCTTGACCTGAAAGACCGTAACTGCTGCTAACGAGCAGATAATGTGCATAATAAGAATACTAATTAGGTTTACACACAGATGTCAATAGGGTGACTTATTCATCAATGGACACTTACTCTCGTCACCTCATCCATCATGTGAGATAAGGATGCTGTCTAAGGTCTCAAAATAACATTTAATATCGCAAACTATAATTGAGTCTGTCATGGCACAGCTTCTGGGTGTATATATGATGGTTGTGGGTGCGATTCTTATTCAGGGTAGTGATTTTTTTGGGGGAGCGTAGGGGAGTAGTAATAACGGAACGAAATTCCTACAGAAACAGGAACTACAAAATTTTTCAACCTACGTCTTAAAGTCCATGCAAATGAACTTACAAGCGCTAGTTTAGAACAAAACGGCACCAGAGAAAGCAACAAGGCAACGGAGAACAACCGAAAAAAAAAGTGAAAATAATAAATAAAAATTTACGTAAAACGCGTTAACGATATAACCAATTAAAATTGACGGTCGAAACATGGACGCGGCCCGCCTCAATGAGCGTATATCAAAGTTTATTAATCACGCCCAATGGAACTTAAACATGCGCTGATTTATTACCACTTTCGCTTCGTCCTGAAATGGTCTAATTTGACATCTGCGGATTGGTTGTAATGACAGGATATTATGTGACGTGGAAGCCGTTGTGGTGAAAATGGTAAGCGGCTTCGTATGCGATGGATTCGGATTTCTATTTTTATATTTGGAGGATTTTGGTTATTAGGTATGCAGACATGCTTAATAGGAGGCCAGTCGTGGCGCAGAGACACAAAGTGTGACTGTAAAACCGACTGGTTGTGGGTTCGATTCCTACTCGAGGAGATGAAATATTTATTTAATTTAAATTTACATTTGTTCGCTTGGGAATCGAGGCAAAGCGCAGCGTTGAGTTAATTGCCCCTTAACACGCAATCCCTCCAGAATTCGGGAGAAAGTAGGAAACGGAGTGCCTTAACACTAGGTTCCCTCTGCCTACCCTGCTGTATGCAAACCCTGCTGAAACCTAGTGTACCCTGCTGAAACCTAGTGTTGTTTGCGTATTGAGTGGCAGCATTCATAATCAATGTAAAGAAAATTTGAGTAAGTAATGGAAATTTGTAATAATCTCTCTACAACATAATTACAGCAAATAATAACATATTATATAAAAATAGACGTATGTAGTCAGAAAAGAACGTATCACTTAATTGACGATGAACTTGGACGGTTTCTAAGAGTCGTAGTTTCGATTCTCAAGTAAATCTTTCGAAAATATATTACATATTATTAAAAAAAAAATAAAATTAGTTAAAATTAAAAAATAAGCAGAATTAAAAGCAAATTTACTATAGCTCCAACTCCGTTACAATCAACGGACGTTATTACGCAACTCTCTCTATAAGGCGGCATAATTTCCGTTGTAGCGGGACATGGCCATTGAAGTAGACCGTGAATGGGCGGAACTTCGATTTGCAGAGCTTTATATGTTTGAAACGCATTAATGTGCTGATAAGTTAAGCAAACATTCTTTTTTTTATTTAGTTTTTTTTTGCTTATATAGCTGGGTAGGCAGCGAAAACCTGGGCACCTAGTGTTAGTACACTCCGTTACCATTACGACGTATTAAATTTATCGCCCAATCCAAAAGTTTCTGTTTTTTGTCTAATATATTTGGCGTCTGGCTTGACAAGCTTGACTTGAAAATTTATCGCAAATTATTGTTATTATATCATACCACAGAACACATTGTTCAGCAGTTTGTAACAGAATTCGATTGCTAGATTTGTGATTGACAAAATCTTGATCTTAAATTACTAACAATCATTGTTCGAGATTAATTGCATTCAACAAATCTATCTAAAAGCGGGGTTTGATAGACAAATGAATAAAGGCCTTTAGCTCGGCGGCGTTTAAGCTAATCGGGGATAAGAGACGGCGATAAGAAATGTATGGTCTTCACTACAAGTGGGAATTAGTTTTGTTACTTATAGGTCATTCGGGGGCCAATGATCAGTTTTTTATCTTATTGTTTATTTGTTTTTTTCTAAACCTATGATTGAAATATTTATAGAGTCCAATCGTGGCGTGAGACTGCAACCACTACAGGTTGTGGGTTGGATTCCCACTCCAGATATTTTCATTTCCTCGCTCTCGCTCGCCACTCAACACGCAACGCCTCTAGAGTTCGGCCTTCCTGCTATGTGAGGGATACAGTGTGAAAAAATTATAATTTCTTTAACGACATTGTGCATCAAAACTCAACTATGCGCTCCATTGATCAACTAATAATACTATTTTCAAATATATGAAAAGTTAAGTACTCTATAATTTGCACTTGCTGCGTATTTGCCTTCAAATTACGTTTTGGAGTATATTAAACAACAAATATATTTTATCAATTCGTCGGTCTATAGCTATATATATGATTCGACTGCTCGGTATTGTATCTTTCAAAAATATATAAATCGTTGTTTTATACAATTATCACAGTAAAGAAAGTTGTCGTATTCTTAAAAAAATGATTCTAATTCTCAATTCTACATATTTAACAGTTACTTCCTAGACTATAAGTCGTATAGCCTGATGCAAAATTAATGCCTACGTTATTACACGACTTAACTGCTTGGTTTATATAACCGTTATTGGACGCGTCAAAGTTAGTTATTTCACTTTTAATGTTTATAGCCTTAGTATTTCCAATGTGAATTTATGTGCTATTACAAGGGAAAGGGAAAAACAATAATGTTTTCTAGTAAACGTTTAGAAAATAAACAATAATAATGATTATGACCAACTTTATAATAGTCGAGAACAGTCTGTAATCATTGCGAGAAGTGAAATAAATGTGTTAAGCTTTAACCAAACTCTAACTCTGTATATATCATCATAAAGTTTAAGATGTGCGTACAAAATAATTAGTTTCATACCTTTAACTATTCTTAACCAGTCAATTTAGCACCAAAGACCTTTTATTCGACGTCTTAGTAGTTTGTTATTTAAGGAACATGCCTTAGAAGCAGGGATCTTGTAAATTGGTGAGCATCGACATTAAGGATTAGTTACGGTGTAGTTTGTTACAGCGCTCATAGAATATTTATGTATTTAAGTTATTGAATGCGAGGTACACACAATTATAACGGCGTCCGTGAGACAATTTATCTATTGGAATGGATATTAAGTAAAAAAAAGATTAAAGGTCCTTCGAGCCGGACCGTCGACGAAACGTCAATAAATTACTCTCTTGAGAGAAGGCTTTTCGAAAATGTCGATACGATTTTCGATACGCTCATTAATTTCATGTGAAAGTCACTTTTCAGGCGCATTTTATATATTACTGTCGATTTAAATGAAGTACTTTAAACGATACCGTATCAGATGTGGGAACTTTTTATATTACTTTAGAGTATTATTGTGTGTATAAGATTTTATTTTAACTTAAGTGTTTGAAGTATTCGAGTAAAACCGTTAAATATAGGTGGTGAACAGTTATACTGTCGCCCACGCCGTCGCCGATTATCCCTAGAATTATGGACCTCACGCACGCAGCTTCTAATAGATAAGGGTCAATGAGATAGCAGTATAGACGTAGGTATTCACGTACACACAATATGAACGACGTTTTGGAGGAATTTAGCATTCAAAAGATTAAATTACTTGTTTGAGATAAGGTTTTATCTGTAATTAATATGGTGACTGGTTTTATGATATTTTTCAGCTTCATGCTGAACTCCACAGATAGCAGTGTAGGCAAAGATAATCTAATGTAATGACACTTCTTTCCATACTTTCCGCCAGAAGATCAAGACATTATGTGCTGAAATGCAGAATTTGGCATTTGAAAAGTAGTTCTCGTTATACGTTCATAGATGTATGAAGAGGTTTTTGACATTGGACGAGGCAAAAGACGTATTAAGAATCTATAGATAGTTTGGTCCTCCGTTAGTAAAGTAGGAAAAGCTAGTAAAGTAGGAATAAACGAGAACAGTCGTGGCGCAGGGTCACAAAATGTTAATGTAACGCGGCTGGTTGTGGGTTCGATCCACACTCGAGGAAATAAAATATTTACTTAAATTAATATTTTCATTTCTTCGCTTTGGTGTCGAGGCAAAGCGTGGCGTTGAGTCCTGACACTCAACACGCAATGCATCCATAATTCGCCAGAAAGTGAGGAACGGAGTGTCTTAACACAATGTTGTTTACAACATAAATACGTTAGTTACTAAGATTTCCGTTTACTTTTATGAATGGAGGATGTTTTTACAACCTAGAGTCAGAGAACACGAACCCAATAAAATAAATGGCGATAGATACTCGACACGTTTAGTTTATTTATAACGTAACCCTTGCTATCATTACGATAATTATATCGTAAATCATCACAATGTTGTTAAGTATCTATTAAAAATCATTAATAGTGATGATGAGGCAAATGAAAATGCCGAGAGTATGAAGTCATGCATTTTATCTATGTAAAAGTGCAGCGTTGAATTCCGCCACTTTATTTTGATACAGTTGAGATGTACTATTTTATTTAAAAAATATTTTTCTGGATCCAAGAAAGAAAAAAGTAACTTTGACTTTTGCTACCTAATACTCTAGTTCTTTGTTGGATATTGAATATCGAATTGTCGGTTATTCGTACCCCTAAAATATCGGAGACGTATAAGGTTTTCTTTTTATTTTGATCTATTATTTTGATTATTAATCCATTAAGACCTATGCAGTTTAAAATAATGACAACTCCAAAAGAAAATATAATCTTAAAAGGTTTAAATGATCGCCTATTAAATGTCGATAGAACTTTTCTTTTAATCTTATGTTTCTGTACGTCGCCACATGTACCTATTAGAAGGGGAACACCGCGACCGACCGCTACGAGTACCTACGTGCTAATAAGAGCGATGTACATCGTGATTTGCAAGCGTTAGTTGGATAGGGCTAGCAGTGTGTGAAATTTATTTATGGGAAATTCTTTATAATTTTTTATTAAAACAAAACATTGAAAAATATATATTTTTTAAGTGCAATTATAACTTATTTGCGTAATTTGAAATTTCAACATTTATACAATATATCTAACATTTATACAATATGTCTCTTCTGTCTGTCTTTACGACATGTTTAAATTATTTTTCAGAAAAAAGTGCACCACATAACAATAAGTTTAATTGATATATTATTCAAAAGTTACTACATTTTTATTTTTATATACAAATCTTATGAAGAAAAGCAACAGTGTGTTCGATTATTGTGGCAAGAAATATCCCCTCTAAATAAGACAAAGCATAGCGTTCAGTTCCGATATTTAGCACGCAATGTCTCGAATTGACCGGAAAGAAAAACAAGTTCTTTTACAGGTTCTTTCGATGCAATTTCAAACTATTGTATTTTTTAGTTATATTCAACACTGTATTAAATATAAATAAACCATACTCTACTAAATTAAATATTTAATTGAAACATAGCCCTAACAGCAAGTACTTTTACCACCGTATGTGGGACGCGTTACTGCACGTCGCCGATACGTCAGTCGGGCGGTCGGGCCCTTTGGAGTGTCACTTGATCTCACATCGATACTTAAGTTGTATGCAGATCTTAGGCGCTAGTTGAAATATTTAGTTGGTTTCGTCGTTTGTATATATAATTAATTTGTTTTAATGATTTTTTAGAGCTTCACGCTGTATCCCGCATGTAGCAGGATGGGCAGAGGCAGTCTAGTGTTAAGACTCTCCATTTCCCACTTATTGTTTTAATGGATAATTAGAGAAATTAATTCTTAATACGTTACGTTTTTTTTTTTGGTTTTTATGACTCACAAAACGAAGGAAGAAATATTGGAGACGTAATTTTGACATTATTGTTATTATTTTTATTATTATTATGTGTTGTGTTGCGGCGTTGAGTTCCACCAGCAAAAAAAGAAATAATAAAATATAATGAAAGAATCTTCTACATACTAAATGTACTATAAAATTATGTTCAACAACCAAGTGTAATTTCACTCTATTTAACCTATTTTAACAAATACTTTAACAATTTTAAGCTATAATTTAAATGAATACCTAAATGTGATAAAATTTACTGTATCAACAATTTGCTTAACAACCAGGGTGTTTGACTGACACGCCATTGATCGCCTGTTCTTATCCCGTGAAAGCTGGCACTTATGGAAACAATTTGTAACGAGTTATTTATCTTGGTATTTGTGTGGGAAATGTATGATATTTTTTTAATTTCACGATTTATACCGCATACAGCAGGGTAGGCAAAGGACTTCAATTTTGAGACAATATATATTAAACTTTATATTATCTGAAAATGAAAAAAAAAGTTACCTAAGATTCCCTGACACAAAAAATACTGGAAAAGAGCTGATAATATTTAAACCGCTGAATATATTTTGTTGAATCATGGTTAAGATTCTCGATTATGTGGCCTGTTAAATAAAAAAAATGAAATCAAAATCAGTTCATCCGTTCGGGAGCAACGATGCCACAGACAGACATATAGACACACACATGCTTACGTGCACACATATATACAGACACGTCAAACACACACTAGTCTGTTTTCGTACCCCCGTAATAATTAACCCCCGTTAATTATTTAATACGATAAATTTCACAAATTTAACCAAAAATGACTCAAAATACAAGGACTTCCCATAATCATTTCCAGTATAAAAATAACTTAACCATATATATAAATAAAAAACAACTTTTATCATTCCATACAAGTTTATTACATACGAATAAATTACAAAAAAAACTGTTATAGATTCGTGACACGGTGCTGGTACGGTTTTTGTCAGTGAAAGTGGTTGTGTAAGATTGCAAGTCGTTATTGAGAGAAAATATTATGATCGATTATAATTTATATACATATTAATTAGGCTTTGTCAGTGATTTTGATTACAATTATAAATTTTATAGGGTTTCACGATTAGACCCGCATAGCTGAGTAGGTTTGTCAGTTAGCAAGTTAGTTTTTCGCCTTTCACCCGAGTTCGAGACATTTTGTTTAGGATTAAAATAAAATTCCTCTTCGAAAATATCTGTGAAAAGTGGGAAACGGACTGTCTTAACTCTAAGTTAAGCTAAAAAAAAACAATCACATACAATTTAATAACCAACGCTTTATGGAGCCGATACAGGCTAAGCAAACAAAAAAAAACCAACTGATTTCCCACACACTTCCTCATATAACACAAAGAGACGTGAACATAATTCTAACACGTTTAAAAACCGCGTGCACGTCAAAACATCTTTAAAATCTAAATCTGACATCGGATGTAATTTCATCAACATCAAAAGACATCAGTATAACGTTACAGATGACAGTGATTATAAACAGTAGGCAACTAGGAAGTAAAGTATAACAATCGGGACAGATCTAACCGCAGAGTCGGACAAAATCGATGCTTGCGTATACGCCGTTATTCGATACAAAAACATCGATATCACATCATAATGGTAATACAAACAAAGCCGCAGATAGAGTGAGTCGATTTTAATAGGTATTCCGGCCTATCTCAATGTTGCTTCAATCTCATTCCTTCCTGAAATAGAGGTTCTGGCATTATCAGTTTAATCTGTTAAGAGCCTTTTTAGACATATTAAAATTATTGACGAATCAGGATTGGAACCTCCGCCTATAAATGAATAAATAATATTATTTCTTATTTTACTGTTATCACTCCCCTGAATGGGAACCGAACCAAGAACTCAGCGCCACGTCATTTACTGAGGTATATATAGTAAATATTTTATTTAATATTATAGAAGAAATTTAAGCATGTTAAGATGAGCTCCGTAATCCGACGCCTATGGGTTTTGAATACACAGTGTGTCGTAAATTTAGTGTGGGAAAGTAGAAATGGGTGGCTGTCGGTCAACATAGACCTAAAGGAGGTCAGCGTACAGCTTGTTTAATTACACATTTTAAATTTTCTTTTTAAATATTTAAATTTTCTACGGCCTTTCTTACTATGTAATCAATATCTATACATTTAAAAATTAGCTGAAAGAAGGGAACTAGGTTACTTCATCTTCCTTGTATTCTGTATATAGTAAGACTAAATAAATTATCGGTCGCTGTTTTGTAAAACGCATATGAAACAAAACAGAACACATTTTTTCAAGAACACTATTTGAACATACTTCATTCCGTAGATTTTTTTATAGCTTCACGCTGTAGCCCGCGCATAGCAGGATAGGCAGAGGGAACCTGGGAACCTGGGAATTGTTAAAACATTTCCGTTCTATAGTTTTCGCCAAATTCTGTCATTGTGTATTGGGTGGCGGAACTCAACACCGCGATATTTTAATAATTCAAAATATACTCATTCCCTCGAGTGGGCATCGAATCCACCACCGCTACGTTTACAGTCAGACGTCAATCATAGATACTTACCGACAAAGAAAGGGGCTATAGCCTCCAAATTTTTATACAATACAAATTCTGACACACCGTACACATAGGAGATTAGGGCGTGACGCACAATGTTAAGCTGATTAGTTTGATAATCCGCATCACCTAATAGGTGTCTGCTGGACAGGCCCTTTGGAAACTTAATTTTGTGTTTGACACTTCGACACTTAGACGGCGTTGATTTAAATGAAATATGATATATCATATTATTTTGTTTAAATATACCATGTCTAATATATTTTATAAAATATACAATATTCATATATTGTGTATTTTATGTATATTAATATATAGCTGTTGAAAGACGGTTATTAATGAAAAATATGTTATTATAAAAGCAACGGTTGTGGATTGGATTCCAACTCGAGGGAATGAATTATTTATATTTTTTCGCCCCGGTAACATATAAAGCGCCTTAATTTCTCCCAATCAACACGTCATGCCTCGAGAATTCGGCGTAAATTGTACACTAGTTTCCATTAACGTTTGGAAGCATAAAACTCCTTGCTCGTTTTTTTTACTTAAAGACTTTTTTTCAGCTTCACGCTGTATCCCGCATGTAGGCAGTAGTGTTAAGACACACCGCTCCTCACTTTTCACCGATTTATGTAGGCATTGCATTGTTGAGTGGCGAAACTCATCCTCTCATTTTTTGGAGTGGGAATAGAACCCACAACCTGTTGCGTTTACGGAAAGGTTAACATTTTGAATGAAAACACCACTCTTTCTAAATCATTTTTAACCTAATAATAACAAATATTAAAGTTTTTGTACATATCCAAAACTATGAAGAAAAATCATTATACAGGATGTAGGGATGAGCGTACGCCGGCGGAAGTGTCGCAGCGCACAATGCCCTATTGTACGTGTAATTACCGGACTGCATTGTCATGTGACCCACTTTCGACTCACCCTGTAGCTTGTCCTAACTAAGCGCGATTTGAGATAATACCTTAGGTAGTGGACATGATGTGGTATTTTATAATGTTTGAATATTTAATCAAAAAATCCTTAGTTTTTTTTATTTTCGCGATGTATCCCGCAATTGGTAAGGTAAGCAGAAGGAACCTAGAAAAATAGTGTTAGTATATTCCATTTTCATAAGACACTTCTAAAACGTATCACACTATGTAAATCGTATTTTTTCCGTTCTCATATGAAATTTCGAAAACTCCTCTCAGTGCCCCCTTACACTTTCTAACCTACCAACATGCTCAATTCAAAAAGTCCCGTAGTTTGCACTGTTCATGGCCTATCAGTGACTCATTAAAGGAAGATTCAGTATATACATAATAGAGATAGGATGTCCTAAACTTAATTATATATTTCACATTGAAAATTAATCTAAAATAATATTTTCTCCCACTCAAACATGCTTTAGTAGCCAATGTGCACTAGCCTTAGTATACGACACTTAATTATTATGTCACATTATAATACAATGAGCAATCAAGTTCGAATGAATTAATGTCTTCGTCTGTCACGAGCCTAAGGGTTGAGTTCGACATGGTGTAGTAATTGGAAGTACTGATAGGGATTTTTCTTTTGGTACACACATTTTACTGAATTTTGGTCGGGTTTCAGAGTCAGACTGGAAACGCGACGGTTGTGGGTTTAATTCCCACTTAGGTAAATCAATTATTTTCGTTTTCTCGCTCCGGTAACAAGGCAAAGCGCGGCGTTTAGTTCTATCACTGACCACATGATTTTTGGAAAATTGAGCGGTATTGAAGTCTGCAGAGTGTCTTATATGTTCCCTCTGTGTACTCTGCAATATGCAGAGTACGTAGCGAGAAACTGAAATAAAGTAACATCCTTGAAGAGTGTCAAAGTGACTTTCAGTTTGAAGTTCAATGAGTCAGTAAACTTTACATACAGACAATTTACAAATAATCTATGTAGATTGCAACGTTTATATAGTTTTAAAGATTACACTTCAAAAGATGTACGACGGTTCCGTTATTTACATGCAATAAAAAACTTAGCTCAGTTCCTAGTCATCTTAGAACGCTCATTGTTTTAGATAAGTCTTATCAGCGCACGTGAGGTCGTTAACAAGGTTGGCCATTTAGTATTCTCTTTTAGGATTTTTTCTTTTAAACTAAGCATGATGGTATGGCGCAGCAGTCGTGTAGTGTTTGATGGTTAAAGATTCTGAATTCCAGAGCGGAAAATATTTATTTCTTCTGTGTAGTATATATAAAAGTTTTGTCTTTTTTTTTGTCAGACTAAAATAAAAGACCAGTGCTCTCCACGTAAATATTTAATATAATTCTAACGATTAAATATGAAATATTATTATTGTAGAATTCTAAACAAGTTCAATTATACAATTATAATATTTATTATATAAACATTAATTAGATGATGACAAACATAGTCAAAAAAAAGAATACAAAAAAAATCATAACCTTAAAATCACTTGCACTCTTTTAAACACAAAATTAAAATGCTTTTAAAACACATAGAATTTTTTTCGAGCTTTAGCTATTTTTCTAAGCACAATTATCCTGTAGCACAGCGATGTTAATGGAGGCACTATCTAAAAAGCTTCTTTGTTAAAATCTTTATCAGTGCTAAGGTTAAAAGTTTCTTTTGCATTTTAACATTCCCCGTTTCTGTTGACAGGTTGTATTGTAGTCGTCTAAACCTTATCCGATTTGTGCGGTTTAAAAAAGTCTTCAAAATGTAGGAACTTATGTATTTAAATAACTGTTTCATGTAGTTTTATGTGTTTTTTTACTTATATAGAAAAAAAAGAAAATTAAATGAAATTGATTTTTTTTTTCTTTTTTTTTAAATGTTATATTTTTATCGGTCCTTTTGAGGGCAGATTAGTGTTGTTCAACCCACATTCGTCGTTTAATTTAACTGTATCACTTCCGTTCCGAATTGAAATTAAAGTTATTTTTTTTACGATTAAAACATCTTTTCTAGTTCAAACAGCTACATAAAAATGTCACTTCACGTTATTGAGTGTAAGATTTAAATTTCCCACAGTTAAAAATTTAAGGTACGATTTTAAAGTAAAAGAAAACGAGGGCCAAATTTAGTATTTCAATACAGTTTTTTCAGCTTCCCGCTTTATTCCGAATACAGCGTGATAGGTAGAAGAAACCAAGTGACACGAGGAGTATTTAGTCACTAGGTTTTGTCACTTTCCACATGAATGACACATTGCATGTTAAATAAATGATTCAACAGTAGATACATTATTACTATTACAACATTAAGCTTGAATACATAATACTTTGCTTAATTTTAACCGTTCGAACAAAACTTGCAGAGAAATTCATCTATTACCATTCCTCATCTGTCTATAATTTACTACAGACTGGTGCATGAGCGATTGTTAACAAAGTCAGGTTATTTTTCAAATCCCGGCCTAGCCTCATTCTTCACTAATTTATGCATATTAACCTAAAAACCTTTGCACGGTTATGTTTATTCTATAGCTTGCCGCTGCAAACCATGAATTGTTCTAGATGTATGTAAGTCATGAGAAATGGCGTTTTTGTATATATGTAAATTATTATGCAATTTTCACCAAATATATATTTTTTCGTGATGTGTCTAACTTTATGAAATAACGGAACTACTGCAATGTATTCATGGTGTAATTATTTATAATACCAAAATATATTGAGTATTACATTTTTATTTTTGGTTACAAGCAGTAAATTGATTCAGTTATTAAAAATATTTTAAAAAATCCGATTAGTAATATAATTATGGTGTCATTTTAATATTAAAAAAAAAACACAATATTAAGGGATTTTAGCTGCCGCCTCTTCGGAACTGCCCAAATGCCATTCTTATCAAGCTAAGTAGAAATTATTATACGCATGTTATAACTTCTTTTTTGTCACTAAATTTCCTAAAAGTTCAGAACATATAATATAACGACTATTCCAATATAATTAGCTAAATTTCATATAACGGTACAATAACAAATAACAAAAAAAAATCTGCTTAACACTGTATCCTACGCACAGCAGGGTAGGCAGAGGGAACCTAGTGTTAAGACAGTCCACTTTCTGCCGAATTCTGGAGGCATTGAGTGGCAGAATTCAACACCGCGCTTTCTCTATAACCGCGCTAACTCTTGACATCAGAGCGAAGAAATGGAAATATTTAAATAATATAAATTTAAGTATTTCATCTCCTCGAATGAGAATCGAACCCACAACCAGTCGGTTTTACAGTCACACTTTGTGCCCCTGCGCACACAAAATACAAATAAGGCAAAACCAGTTATATTCTTATAAACTAGACCACAAGCAAAGGGAGTCCACAAGCAACTCAACCGTTTCCGCGATGACGACGCAAATCACTATTTATTGCAGTGTATTATTTCTCAGCTACGCTGCTCTTGCTTTAAATGGAACACCGAACCGTCAATTGACCGTCAGTGATCATTGAGGGCTAGCGTAGTACTTATGCGAACAGATTACTAAGTAAGTATGCCTATGCATAAGTTGTTAAAATCTAATATACTAGCGACCCACGTGCGGCTTCGCCCGTTTAAGCTGATTGTTATATTATAGACAAATTGAACAAAAACTTTACATAAATTGTGTGGAACTCAACGCCGTGCTTAGCTTCGTTACCAGAGCGAGGAACTAAAAATATTTAATATTTCATTTCGTCGAGTGTGAATCGAACACACAACCCGTTGCGTATACAGTCACACGCTTGTGCCACTGCGCCACGACGGCATTATGTAATTTAGATTTAAACGAAATGCTATTTCGCTAAATTAAATGTAAATTACATATAAAGTGTTTGGCGAGGTGTAGACAGGCCGTTTTATAAATATTACAACCTCTGATAAACATCTTGAAATAGGCAACATAGACTAGCTCATTTAAACTTCTCTTCGATGTTATCTGTGGAAATAACGTATACTATAAAATTTCAAATTACCGCTATAAGGCTTAGTGTATTAAGTATGTATCTAGTATATATTTATATATAATACTCTTTATATATTATGTATGTAAAACAGTTAGCAACTTGAGAATTTGTATATTATACGACATAACTTTTTGACGGTCATAATCTTTATTTCTACACAATTTATAAAAAAACATTCACAAAAATCTTATAAAAACGTAATTTTTTACATGTGAAAATATTTTTTGGTATAGGTAGTATTTTAGAACATTGATTCCATGGTCAACCTAACCTACCATGGACATGGTAAAGCCAAATATTAATTCACGTTTAGTTATGAAATAATTTTTTTCGTTGAACAATATCAATGCAACTCCTAGCACCTACATACATACATACATACATGTACACTTTATAAATTAGTTATAATTGATTGAAAAAATTGATAATTACTATGTGCACACTGAATTTGTTATGAGACTCTACTCTAAATGTCAAAAGTCTATATTAGAAGTAAAATATGTGAAATAAAAATAACTGAAGTTGATATTAAATTCCAATATAATTGATTAACTAGGCAACAAGAGCCGCGTGCTCTGTATGCGAAATGAAACACAATTTTATAGTATTTTCAATCTAGTTAGAAAAAGAAATACATATTTAGGACGAAACATTTTATAATTACATTTTCTTTATCCTTATCCCACTATACTAATATTACATTTTGAATGTAAAATTGAAATATACTGCCAGTCATATTGTAAACAAACCTGCAAACTTCTAACATGTGGAAATTAGGGGACAAAAATTAGCCTAAATATTATTTTACAACGTCCTCTACCTTCCAGTTAAAACCCAATAAAAATCACTTTAGCTGTTCCGAAGATTAAAAGGGGCAAAAGTTTTACACATAATTTGTTTCTGTTATTAACACAGTTATTGCGGAATCACAGACAAATACTACAACTTTATTTCTATATACAATAAATCAAACGTTGATCTTACGAAATACCAATCAGTTATCGGGAACCTAATTCCAACGCAAAGGAAACACTTTGTACCCACCTATTATCTACAATCGTATGAAGTATTCGCCATGATGTAAGAAATCTAACAAGTTGCATACAAAATGCAATGGCTTAAGCATTTCCCGCAATTGAAAATTGTTGGGAAAAGTTACGACACGCACCCATTGTAAATTACTCCGCAGTCTCGCAACTAACGCGGTTCGCTCATTCTAACTAATTATAAAGTTTCACCTGACGTGTGCTGGTGTGAATGTTCTGGAATTTTCGTTGATTCTTAAAATGTTTAATTATCTTTATGTTTTTCTAGTAGTAGTTGTTATATCCAGGGCTGGATTTAGAGGTTCTGGAGCAAGAAAAGAGGAGCATTTATATTTTCCTGAATAACTGTTGATTTTTTTATTATCTTTATTGTGAGTTACTCGTTCTCTTTTGTAGAAATCGAGGGTTTCTCTTTAAATCCAGCCCATCATCGCATGTTCTTCATTTTTCTCCAATTTACGTACATAACATAATAAGTTGCCCTAGAATTTTATCTTGTATAGTAAAACAATTAACATTTGTATACTTATACTTCATTCATTTAACTTAGTGACACATCTCTTTTCTCTACTTCCGACACGAAAAATCCAAACTTTTACATGCATACATATCACTCAAAAGTTACACTTTTAAAATATTAGCTAACACACAATTTTATTATATTTGCAATACACCCATTAACATTTAGAACAGCAGTATCAAATGACAAATTAAAAGCAAAGATAAAAATCAGTGTTGTTGTCAAAAATCATAAATCATTGATTGTATTACGGAAGCGTGCAGGTGGATCGTTGGGTGCGCCCGCGCCGAACATCTTGCTCAACGCGGCCGCATTCCTGCGCGGATCGTCGGATAGGACGGACGTGCTGTTGGTTTTCGACAATATGTAATTACGGCGGTTGTGTAGTGAAATTTATAAGTAATTAATATTGAAAAGTATAGAATTTGTTTGTCCTTGAGATTGTAGGTTTGATATATGATGCAAGATTTTAATTAATTTCCAGTAAACTATTTTATATTAAAGACTTGTTTTTCATGTTATGAAAAATCTAGAATGTAAAAAAAATCACTAATTTGACTCTTTGGCTCATAAGTGCTAAACTATAGACGTAGACTGTTGAAGTATGGTATGTTGCTTACCTATATGAAATTTAAACATAAGTGAGTATAGGGGAGCACGTAAACTAAATGGACGGAAACATCTAGCTTTTTATCATACAAACCCCACGAGGAGAAAAGGATGCCCTGAAACAAAAGGATGCCCTGAAACTCCTACGTAAATGGAAGCTAAAGGATTTTATTACGTTTTACAATCACAAAATCCAAACAAAATTGTGTGTAACAACTAGTCACAAATGAGCTACATTCCAACAGCCGCACCGTCCTTACTCAATAATATTAACATACAAAACAAAACACGGAACAGTTACAACGACTAAGGCGCACGGAAGTTACAGCGTGCTAATTAATAACACGATGCAATCAAAATTAATTCAGATCTACAATACAAATAAATATAGTTGTTTTAATAAAATAAACGATAGATTGTAATTTTAGTTTCAAAAATATCCTCCATATATGGCAGTGTACGCAGAGAGAACCCAGTGTTGAACTAACTCCTTCTTTACTTTCCGGATTTTGAAACTTAGTAGAGTGGCGGAACCCAACCCCGCGCTTTATGAAAGCATAGCTTAGAAATTAAAAGAATTGGAATAATTTTCCCGAGTGAGGCTTAAATCGACAATAATAGTCTGTCCGTTGTACCACTATCACCCCAAATATAATTGCTTAGGACAACACTTAATTATTCCCGTAGGGGTGACCATCAAACACTTTGATTAAAACTCGCCCTGAAGCTATAATATATTACAAATTAATATTTTGACGTGAATATTAATGGACCAGATATATCCATGGCTCTAGGGAAAACCGGTATAAGTTAAAACTTTACATTGTAAGAAAACACTAAAGACATAGTGAAAAAAAGAGAATTAATTCTGTAGGATATTTTGGAAATATAAGTTTTTTTGATGCCAGAGTCTCTATTTCGAGGAGAGAAAACTAAAATACATAAATAAAGAAAAAGAAATAAAATAAATAGAAATGAAAAAAGTCGTTTGGCTTTAGATTGTCAAACAGGGCTGACAACGAATTTTAAATATACCCATTTCCACAACGAATGTAATTGAACCCACAACAATCTCTATACAACTTGATATTAAAATAATATTATCTAAATGGCGTCATCGATATCATTTAGTTCATAAAATTTGTATTCACTTTCATATAAAATATTTAATTGATTTTAGTCGAAACAAGACTTATAGCACGTTTCTTAGGCTGCCAGACTTTGTATAAAATTGATTTGTTGACAGCGAAAAATGGGCAGCTATAACAAAGTCCATCTAGTTAAATGGTAAGTAACGAGTAATTTGAATTGGGTAGAGTTATATTCTTAGTGTCTTTTCTCTCTTTTTGTTTTTTTTTATTTTCTATTTAAATTTTGGTAGTTCAAGTAGTTATAACGTGCAATAACATTTTTGTTGGTTTTTAATAGTTTTTTATGTTTTTTTTCTTTTTTCTATAGAAATCAAATTGTGTAATATTGATTTGTGAATTTTCATTTTAATTTGTGGAAATAAATATTTGCTAAGAAAACTACCAAGTACTACTAAATTGTATAAAAATAAAATCTCTTTTAATCTAAAACTATTGTTAAAGAGAAAAGAAAACAAAACAAATAGAATAATAGTTGCCGTCATAGAGAAGCCCCGGTGTTTATTAGATTATGATACCATACTAGTTCGTACTACTGCGGTGACCCGATATTTGCAGTAGATATGCAAAACATACTTCGTGACCTTCTAATTGTGGATGTTGTTACAGCAAAATTATCAATTTACAATTTTTTTTAAGTAAATTTTGAAAATTTTAAATTTAATCTCTTTCAAATAACAAAAAAAAAATGGTTAGATCTCTTTCTGAGACCAATCGTGGCGCGGGATCAAAATCGTGAGATTATACACGCCACAGGTGGTGGGTTCAATTCCTATTTGAGGAAATGAAATTTTTATTTTTTCATTGCCTCAAGTGGGTTTCTAGGGTTCGTCGGAAAGTGGGGAACAAAAGAATCTTAATGGGAGAAGAGTCTTAACACTTAGTTACCCGGGTTCCTTCTGATAACTCTGCTATATGCGCGGAACAGTGTGAAACCAAAAATCTCATTTATTTTAAGAACTCGATGTGTAACGTACATATAGCTAAAGCTTATCACATAAGTAAAATGAATACCTATGTATATATTTAAGCTATAATAATAATATTACTACACTATAAGCCATAATAATATTATAACTATACTATAATTCTCTCTTCTCTATCTTATTTGAAGTATTAAATCGACATCGTGTTAAATCTAACTAAATCTGAATTTCCGTAGTGAGCAACGGGATTACTGGCAAGGAGATAGACTTAGCAACGGAATACGTGTTTATTTATTTTAGAATATCTATATCCAGTTTAGAAAGGGAAATATATAAATATTGTAAAATGTATGCATGATAGGTCATATCATAGAAACAACAAATAGAAAGTACCAAATTGGAATTAATACAGTTCTTTTTTCCATTTTTTTGTTGCTATTACACAAATATAATATAAGTGGAATCTGCCTATACAAATCCATTTAAAAGCGTAACTCTGGTTCTGATTCTGACTATTGTGGGTTAGATTTTCATCTGTGAGAATTACCTTCATTGTCTCGCTAGAGCGGAAAGTCGATAACGACTGTCGCAACACTCGGTTCTCTTTGTATCCTGTTAAGCGGAGAAGCATGACACTTTTTTTCCATACGTCATAATATAGGAAATATGAATAAATGTAGCCACTGAAGGATTATTAAACATATTAGCGAATACGAAGACGCGATAGTATTGTGAACAAGCAGCAAGTTTTATAGCGGAATTATTTAAATTGTGTATTATTTAAATATTTATTGGACGTTTAATTGAATGGAAATTACTACTGCTTTCACGTCGAGAATCGTTTACGAAATCAATAGATTGCTAGGACATTTGTATTTAATTTGTAGACGGAGGAAATGGCAAAAATTTTGGAGTAGATTTTTTATGTACTTCTTTTCTATATAAATAAACATTAAAGCCCAGTAGAAATGCCGTGGATTTTTTTCGCCAAAATCCTTTTCTGTTCTTTTAGTTATTTTCACACTTTAACTGGTGTATGTGTGTATCAGTTAAAATGCGGCGTTGGAGTCTGTTACCCATCATACAGGAAGTTATTTGTGAAGTGAACAAAATGATGTTCTTTCATCAGCTCTATCCAGTTCCCAATCACAATATGCGGAAGAGATGTAAATTTTAATAATTATATATATATATTATAAGCCTCGTTATTTATAATTGATGTTTAAAATTCAATCAGTCCAGCATTACGTGACAGAAATCGACTCTAAACTATGATTATCAAAGGGAAAAATTACAATCTTTCCAACCCAATCATTCCCCCGAATGCGAATCAAACCTACAACCATCAGGAACACAATCAGATGGCCCCCTATATCACGACGGCTAAAAAAATCCTACAAAACACAAGAAGATATACACTTTTACTTGTAATATATCATTGCAACATAGTTGCATTGAAATCATTTAGCCAGTGCGCTAACCAAGATTTATATACAGTGAAAGACTAAATAATGAACGTTTACGATCGTTTCACACGTCGCGTCGTCGCGTCGTCGATTTGTAAAAGTGGGTAGCTTTATTGCGAAGAGTCCACACCGTTTACTTTTGTAACACCTGCTGTATTCAGGATGGAATAAAGGGATCTTGTAAAGAGTTTTTTAAGTTTAAATTTATGAAAAAATATTTTTTTTTCAACTTCACGCTGTATCCCGTATACAGCAGGGTAGCCCGAGATAATCTAATGTTAAGCTAAAGACACTCTATTTTCCACTTTCCGCTGAATTTTCAAGGCATTTCTTTCCGTCTCAATGGCGTTTTAGTGTCATATGCTTTTGTTTGTAGGCAGAAACGAAACGTAGAGTTTGGGCACTCATATTTCCACTGTTCATCCTCTATTTTATGAGATTACCTGTTGAGTGACAGAAGTTAGCATTATGGTTTAGGAAAAAGAAAAGAGAAATGAACTTAAATATTAACATTCTGCTATTTGAATATATTTATAATTCAAAATATGTAGTTTAAAAATCATCCATATAATGTACTCAAAAAATTAAAGTAGCTCTTTCCATTATTGACAACAATGCAATGTATGCAATTAACACACATTTTTAATAACAACAAAAAGTATTTTAATTGAAGTGAGAAGTTTGGTGATAAAATGTATATTTGGTCATGAACTTAACATCTCTGCATGGTGGTGTCAAGTTACCAAAACAGTAGATGGGTGATTATTTGAATATGTGCATATCACGCGGCCCTCCCCAAATAACTACTAAGTAAGATAAAATGTTATGTTTTTTTTTTATTTATTTATAAAATTGTTACAACACTACATACCGATGTACATAATATATTCCTATTGTTAAAAATAGCTAAGTTATGTTTGTAAACGTTTCTCAAATCTCATTACCATTCGTGTCCCAATTCCCAAAGGAGAATGAAACTTTTGGGCCGTCACGTAAAGAATTGAGATGTGATCTAAAAAATTACAATTTTTTTTTTATTTTTAGAATAGCAAATAATAAATTAATTGACAATCTGGAAGTGGAGAAAAATGAAAAAAATAAGATTTAGATCCTTAATCGATTAAAATCAATCATATATTAAGTCAGAGATGTGACAGCTGATTGACAATCACACCTTGACTAATGATTTTTTTGCATTTTTGCATCTGTTTGTCATCGCAAAATCAGGCCATTAAATAAAAAACATAAAAAAAAAACATTTGCTTCTGTCATTACGTTCGTGTCATAACGCATCGACATTTTGAATGTTTTCCCGTTTGTTTGATATTTTCAACGACTACTGTTTTGTTTTTCTCGGATTTTGACTCGGACTACTTTGTACGACCCTCGCTTCCTCACTGGACTCTGAAATCTTTTGGATCTTACGACCGCCACGCTATGGATATGAATCGCTGTGTGAATTGTGGGATAGCCAATGGACACTGCAATACCCTAGTCCGACTACCTTTAGACGATGAAAACCACCACAACCTGGTTACTTAGAGGTGTGATATAATCCCGACATATAAGCAGGAAAATATATTTCTGTTACATTTTAGTTGACAGCT
>JAATLQ010034938.1:0-25632 GCA_013421005.1 Heliconius erato x Heliconius himera | reverse complement strand
ATAAACATTAATGCTTATACAACTCAGTAATCACATATTTTATAGAAGTTGATATTCAACAAATTGTGCTGCGAACTTAACCTCACTTTTATCAAATCTCTAATAACTCAGCTCTCAGATTGTCAAAATTTATATAGTTTTCAGGGAGGGAATGATGTACCTAAATCTATTAAATCATACCATTTTCATATCTTTACATTCTGGGCCCAAAAATGTATGGAATAGTTTCAGTCTCCTTTGTGTCATATATTTTAATATATTTCATATTTAGATCATATAAAAGTACGGTACTGAACATGTCGTTAAGTTTAAAAAAATTAACAACTTTTGAAAACTGGAATTCAGGCTCATTCAATGACAATCTATATAACCTGTGAGCAAATGTCAAAACTAAACTGTCATTTGTTACAGAATATAGTTTGTAGGTACATAGTACTTATTACTAAGTTTTCATTGGTATAAAATATTTAGTTACAGATATTGCACCTACATTTTATTTAATAATTCCAATTCGTTATCGTTAATTATTTTTTACCGCCAACTATTCAAGCTTAAAAGTTACAAAGCGAACGATGATTTTTTAAGTAACCCTTTTGCATCCCAAGTGCTACATAGTGAAAGTGAACAAAAAAAGCAAAACTATCTACGAACAAAATGGGTGATGCCTACCGAACATGTCTTACGAGGGTGCCTCATGCTACACTTATATCTACAATTATGTGTTGCTTAGGTGTAGGAGTATTTTGTGGTACCATGTATCGAGGGTCGGCTCTTTCGATTTTAATGTTTGATGAAGTATTCCAATTCAGGCTGATGTGGATAGATGCTCTTCAAATGATTTTTATAGTAGGCAGTGCTTGTATGGCAGCATTGGGTTTTATCTTACTTTGTTTAGGGTGTCTTACAACTGGTGCTACTAGAAAAAAAGTTTACAGAGCTTGGAAAGCTCGAGTTTGCGGACGGATATCTTGCGCAATATTCATGATTATAACCTACATCTTAACATTTATATGGCTGAATCTTCTTATATTTTTGGTTATAATAACATTTTTATTTACTATATTTTGGAATCTCTGCTCTAAGCCAAAAAATATTGAAGCAGCGACTTGTATTGATTTTACCCAATTTGATTTTATGTTTCCATCATCTGTAAATCAGGAAGACATGAAGATATGTGAAGCTCATAAGATAAAACTTTTTTGTAAAGATTATGTTGAAAAGGCAGAATTTATGTTTATTTTGGCAATGGTTTCATGTGTGCTTGTAGTATTAAGTCTTGTACATTATTTAATGTGTCTATCAGCAAACTATGCACATATTCGCGATCATGGAAAAATTCAAGAATTACATGAGCTTCAATATTTAACCAATCCAGGTCTTCATGCTCCAAAGGACAGATTTTAGAATTGCTTTAAATTCTTATGTACTGACTATGCTTATTTAAAGCTGTTTCGTAACTTCACATAAACAAAAATTGAGATGCAACAAGTATATTTTGTTCAAAGCAAGAGTAAGAGTAACATCAGAAGACTGACAATGTTAGGTAATCAATATTTATGAAAAAAATACATGCACAAGTCATTTGTACATTCTTTTTGTAAACATTCCATTTTCTAAAATTAAATTTATATTGTTATAAAAGGTTAAATGCTATAAGCATTATAATATATCTTTAGGTAATTATGCTTTTTGCTATCACAATATGTTAAGATTATTTCATTAACACTTATGTTATTATATTTGATATGTTTATCTTTATTTGCATTTAAATGTATATGTTTATAACTTTTTAAAATATGATAGTGTTCAATAATTATTATGAAGTTGTATTACTAATTTTAAATATGTTTAAATTGTTTTGTAATCAGTACAATCACTGTTTATTATTATAGTACAATTTATATAAAATAAATAAGTTAATAGGAGATTCACAATTATATTAATGTAGATAAAAATATGTATACATCTTTAAAAATATATAATCTGTAATCTTTAAGATTATAATAGCCGCCTAGCCTAGCAAACTAATTGAAGACATTAATGGTCAATTATATTTTAAGAATATTTTTTTTAAACATTTTTAAAGAGTTAATCCACACATAGGAAAGAAAAATACTTATTTAGAAAACATATAAAAATTTGAACATAGGGGGATTCGAACATTTATTGTTTTCTAAATAAATATATTTTAAGAAGTAGTTGCTATCTATATAAGTAGATTACATATACAAAATGACAGAATTTACATATAATTATACACATTTTTGTACAATGTATGAGTAGTATAAGAGAATAAGTTTTATTAAGATATATGAAAACATTTTTTTGTCAAACATATTATTGGTGAATTTTAAGAAATGACTTACTCTTTAGAGTAAAATGTTACATCCATCTTTGGGCTTCCCCTGTATTTTATACAGCATTATAATAAACAAAAAAGAGCTTAACATGTGTCAAATTTTGTGTCACACTAGCTTTGACCAACACCTTACTCTGGTTTCAATGGCCCATGTGTTACTATCGATGTAAGTGTGCTTGTCACCTATTTTCTGTTACAAACTTAATCATTTCAATAATTTTAATAGTAATTTCAAGTTGTAGTTAAAAATTACAACCAAAGGACAGCAGTCAAAATTGGATTTACTTCTAACAATTAGCACACAAAAAAATTTACTTTTCATTTATAATTTTCCATAACAAAATTAATCATTTTATGATTTACAAAATACAATGTTTCCACTAGGCAAATAAGTATATAAAATAGACGTAGGTAGGTATGTAGGATTTTATAAAACTTTTTTTATTTAGCTAAATTATAAGTAGCGTAAGTAAGTAGCCATGCCATCAAAGAGCCAAAATATACAATGATACCATATATGTATCTGAATTTCTAAACATAAGATGATGACCAATATTTAATTAGTAACGTAAAACTCCACGATTAAATAGATTATTGTATTGTATACTAGCTAGTATTTGTAAACCTTACATAAAAATCAATGTTCATTTTATACGAATAAAAAATGTTTTTATTACATGAAATGCTTATTTTATTGCGAATTTTATATCCTTGCAGCGACTGCTATCATAATAAAGTAAGTACCTATTTGCCCTGTTGTTCCCAAGAACAAGTTATATTTTTCGAAATGGGTCGCGCAATCCTCGTCTACTCATTCATTCAAGGGTTATCCTTAATAAAGCTTATTAAAATTGCAGCTGCATAATGACATAGTTGGCCTGATTTTAACTTTTATAATTAGTTTTCAACGACTAGTCCGCAGGTAATTCATATGACGGAAAATAATTTTAAACTTATGTTCAAACAATGAAAACTCAACATTCTGAAACGAATCTTTGAAATAAACCCATATTCTGTTTACAGATTTTTTTATTCTGTGATATTCACAGCATTATTGTCTACTAAACACCTGAATTAAAAATCTTTCTATAACGATCACCGATTTTTTTTTCTTTTCGAATTGGCTTAATGCAGGTCCTGTTGACCTGGACGGGTCTTGGCTGCGTCACCGGGCTGGGAAATGGTCACCGATGATCATTGATCAATATAAGAATTAATTAATTACGTACATAAGTAAAAATGATCTAAATAATGAATTACAATCATTGTACACAACTTATTCAATAGATGTCGCTATCGCCATCATAAGTCAACAAAATACCTATATTAATTATATATCGTTCGAGTGTAACGCTAACGACTATGCATGGAAAAGCCTCAACATCATGAGTTCCATTCCTCAACTTTCATTTCGTTGGAAGTGTGTCTCCTCGTATAGCCCTCTATACGATGAGGCCGCGCTGAAAACGGTAGTAATCAACTATTCGATGGTATACAGTTTTGTTGGCAAATCGTTAAATAGAAGTATAAAATATAGTAAACTAGCACACGAAGGGTTCCGTATCATTTATAAAAACGGGAAAAAATACCCGTTTGTTGTGTTTGTTTGTATGTTAGGTAAAATATTTTAAACCCATACCTAAAGAAATTAATCAAGATACCTCAACAGCTTAAACGTAGGATTTTTTTTCATTTCACGATGTTTATCCATACCTGTATTTTGTGTGACGCAGATACGCATAGACACCAATAACGTAAACACATACTACTACAAAAATACTACTAAAGGTTAAGAAACTTTGAACTTTGCCGCCAATATCTACGACTCGATGTCGGAATGAGGCGGATGCGGCGATTTCCCTTTGATAGGTTTGTGTGCGTGCGTCGTTCTTGACAAATGGCGTTTTATATTACAACAATAATTTTATTATTTATAATTTTTGGGAAAAAATAATAATAATTGTATTAGGCTTTTATAGAGTAGTTAAACCTGTGGTTTCATTTAAAGTGGTGCTGACACTTCCAGCCTGTATACTTAGTGTCGCCTTTAATTTTTTTTTAAATTTAAATCTATATATATATATATTTTGTTGTCATAGCGGCAGTACTAAAATGTTTTTTGTTATTTAGTTAGGTAGTTAAGTTATTTTATTCATACCTAATTTGGTTTTGATAAATAATAGATAAGTGAATTTTAAAGTAATATTAAATTTTAACGTACGTAAACGTAACGTAAAAATTTAACGTAACGTAACAATTAAGTTTTCAGAGTAATAAATTCAATATATTATATTTTCTTTCATATAAATCTTTCAATCAAATAGGTGATATATTCTTATCTTTTAAACTTTCGTTAAAGAACCATAGAAGACATAAAAGAAATATAAAAATAAAGTTGTAGTATGGTAAAGTATAATATTTTTAATTGAGTAAATACGACGATATTGATATTTATTTTTCACAATTCTTTTTATATTGTAAATCAATATTTTGTTATTCAATGGAAGTAATGACCAATGGGGCAAAGTCAAAAATAAAATGCACTGCTGATTGGTATTTTACAAGTCGTTGAACTTTGCTTTATAGAAGTAACGGTTAACTGAGTGCTTAATAGAATCGTCCTTATTTCATTTCATTTGCATTCTCGTTTACCCTATTAAATTATATTTTTCAATTATTTATATTTAATTTTAACATTATCTGAATTTATAGGTAAATACCAAAATGAACAGGTATATAATGATTTAACTATTCCCGTATCTCGATATATAATAAAAGAATAAAAAAAACAAAATTCAATAATTCATTAATTCTGTACATAAAAGATATTAAAAAAAATTTGAGTCGGTAAATATATCGTTAGCAGAAGATAAAAAACCATTCAAGTCTGTATATTAGCTTGTTCGCCAATTACGCAAAAGCTCCTGGGACCTAACAGAATAAATTTTGGTACGGTAATAGCATAGAGTCTGGAGGACATCTCCTTGATTACAATGTGAAAGATCTTTGAATTTCGGTAAAATAATTTATTTAAAACAAACGGACACAAGTGGCTTCGCCCGCTTTAACTATACGAACGTTTACTTATTAAATATATTTTTGAAATTATTTACAGTTTTCAATAGGATTAGTAAGAAAACATAAGCATAAATAATCAAAATAAGCCGAAAAAGAATAAAAAATAGACATACATAAGTAAGGGAAGTCAAATTCTTAATTTAAGAAAAAATATTTGAGTAATTAAAATACAAAAAAATCTAAATTTCAATAGAGAAGACTACTGAAAACTTTATACCACCTGGGACTCATAAAAACTTCTAAGTCTTAAACCTGAGAGCAAAACACATTCTGCAAGAATCCAGGGCAGCACGCGAGGCAATTAAGAAATCGTTGGCGGTAGTTTGATATAATAATTATTAACTATGTCAACTGACAGACAAATGCCACCTCAGTCTACCCGTGACGTACCACGGAACACTGCAAAGTGTTCAAAACGACGAGTTTCTAAAAATTGTATAATTCTAAATTTACGCGATTAATTCGATTAAATATAATGTTTTGAGTTTTATCCTGGTAATTAAAGTAGTTTCCATAAAAAGACAAAAAATTAAAAAGTCAAATTACTTAAAATACTGAAAGCTACTGGATTTAAATAAATGTTTTTTCATGGTAATAGCTTAAAAAGCCTAAACCACTTATATGATAGTTAGTTTTCATTCTGGTATTCATTGCATTTTTCTTAGATTTCACAGCAAAATTACATCAATTGAGTACTTACAAGTGAATCTAAATTCCATAATTTTAATGATAATCGTTAATTAAAACAAATGAATCGAAAAAAGGCCAGTCGTGGCGTGAGGGCACAAAGTTTGACTGTAAAAGCGACAGATTGGGGGTTGATTCCTACTCAAGGAAATAAAATATTTCATATTTTAATTTCTTTGCTCTGGTGTCAGCGGAAATTGGAGTGTCTTAACACTAGTTTCCCTCTGCCTAACCAGCTGTATGCGGAATACAGAAATATCTTTGATTTTTATTTAAAGATACATAAATAAAAATTAAATATATTTGTATTTAATTAATTAATATTATTTTGCATATTGGAAATAGTATTTTAGACGGCAACAATAGTGTGGTGGTGACATTAAAAAATATGAAAATTGTGGGTATTTTGTTAGGATATGCTAAAAACATAATTTGTGATGGAATGAAATGGAAAAGAGTCATCTCTCATAATATGGTATGTACATTACAGTTTACGTTAATTTATAATGCAGAAATAAATTTCACAATCTTATACATAGAAAAAATATTGCATCTCAAATAATAATTACCATTAAAGAGGAATCCTTAATCCCTAGTAACTTATGTAAGAAAGTATGAAAGATACGTATTTTGTAAATTAAACTTACTTTTATAAAAATAAGATTTTTATGCAATTTTACTAATACATTACAGTTATATTGATAAACATATTTTTTTCTTTCTAATGTATTTCTATTATTATTTTTTTAGCATGGCTCAATTTTTATGCTACATTTTATTAAGATATCAGAGACTTAATGCAATCTGTACAGAAATATGTGTTTTAATTATTATAAAAAACAGCTTTTAACATTTTATATAAAATGTATCATAAAGTATGATGATATGATATTTTTTTTAATAACTATCGACAAGTTCACGCTCTCACAGTTACAGTGTCTATATTAATGTTATATTAGTACGTAGTTTTAATATAATAGATAAACTCAAAAATTACTAAACTGATTTTGAAATTTTTTTTTACTGATATGATAAAAATAAGGCACTTTTTTCTTTATCATGTATTGTAATAACTGCGTATTAAAAAAACACTCCACTTAACACTCTACTACACACTGGACACTCTACTGCCCACTTTCCGTAGAATTCTGGAGACATTGCGTGTTGAGTGGCGGAACTTAACGCGCGTTTTTTTCTTCCACACCAGAGCGAAACATGAAAATATTAAATATTTCATTTACTCGAGTGGGAATCACCTGTCGTGTTTACAGTCACACGCTCATATCCCTGCGGCACGACTTGCCCCTAATTATAAAGATGATTTGATGATGACGATAATAATTATTGTTTGTTATTTCCTTAACTAATTCCAAGGTAAGAAATGTGTAAGGTTTTAATTTTTAAATGGTGTTTGTTTTAATTTATTTAATTTATTTAAAACCATCCCTAACCCAACCATCCCGAGAAAAGACTCTTAAATGATGTAGCTATACCTCAGAAACTGCTTATTCACAAAATTTTCTGACTGCTAGCTCGTCACAATTGCTCATATAAAAACACACATTCGTATATCGTTCATCTAATTAAATAATAATTCAGGTATGAGTAACATACATAAATTATGATAATCTTAATTATATACGAGAATATACCTAATATTCATATACATTGTACAAAAAAAAATAATAAAAAAAAAATAAATACCTCACAAAGCTTTAATAATTTATGTTACCTAAATACCAATTAAGCATCTGAGAGATGTTGAGGTATGAGAGTTGGTTTTTGCAGTAAAATTTAGTAGTTGAATATTTTTTTATCCTAAGGTAATGTAACAAAATTTATAAGAAAGCAAGAAAAACAAGCAAAAGTAAGATTTATTCTCCTTACAAAATCCTCCCGATTAAAATATTATGAAGGAAGTATAGGTGTAGTCCGAGTCGGACTTGCCCACCAAGGGTTCCGTACTAATTTCACGATTGTAGGCCAACGGGAAGAACAACTCAAGTTGACCAATTTAAATTTATGGGTTTATTACTCATTTTGTATGAAATGAACTACAATTATAAGTTCGTAACAGTTTTTATCTGTAACAAATATAAATTTCCATTTTTTTTTAATTTTTCCTTTATTTGCATCGCAAGTTGTCATATCTTGTCAAAGTTCATAATTGTAGCCCTAAGGGAAATATTCTATAGACTTTGATTGTGTGGCAAATAAAGTTTACAAGCCTAAGGTTGCGGGTGTATGCACTCATTCTATATAAAATGAACTACAATTTAAATTTGTCCAAAATTTTCCGAGGTGTTGAGACAAATGCGGCGTTGAGTTCCTGCAGGTCTTAACACTGCAGCTCCCTCTGCCCACCCTGCACGAGGGATACAGCGTGATGTTGAAAAAAAATGTTTACCTACTACAATATTTCCTTAAATATGCATATAATAGCGACGATGTGTGATACATATCAATACAATGCGGATATTTTTTTTTTATAAGAACATATATACATACATATAGCTCTAATAAAAAATGTTAAATGCTATAAGTATAGTGATTTAATTATATTAGTTACATTTTTCTTGTACTTTATCCTAGTAGCCATTTAGTTTCTGTGTGATCTTTAAATTTTAAAATTTCGTTCTGATACATTTGAGTAACGTTGGTTGTTATCAGAGCGATGAAATAAAAATATCAAATAATTAATTTCTTCAAGTGGGAATCGAACCCACAACCCGTCGCGTTTACTGTCGAACACAGCGCAGCACTACGCAGCGCTACGACTAGCCTCAATTTTTATATTAATTATTCATATATACCTATATAATAGTAAAAACACATTTTCATTACTCTCATCGGCTTTTATAACACCTTTTTTACATTTAGGTACTAGAAGTGGTTTGTCTAGTCCTCTATTTGTAAGAGATACCTTAAAATAAAATAATAAAAAACCTAAAATATTTACCAGGCCGAGGCCAGTCGTGGCGCAGCGGCACGAGGTGTGACTGTAAAACTGACTGGTTGCGGGTTCGATCCCCACTCGAGGAGATGAAATATTTACTCAAATTTATATCTCCATTTCTGCGCTCTAGTGTCGAGGGTAAGCGCGGCGTTGAGTTCTGCCACGCAAATCGCAATGCCTCCAGAATAGTGGAAAGTGGGGAACGGAGTGTCTTAACACTAGGTTCCCTCTGCCTACCCTGCTGTGTGCGGGATACACCGTGAAGCTGATTTATTTTTTATTTTTAAAATATTTACGTAAGTATGTAGGTATAACGATAATTCTCGTTATTGTAATTTTAAAATCCTTCATCTCAGTCGTTAACAAGCTAGCTGTATCTTCTTTTTCGGATCCATTTTTTGCACCACAAAAGAAACATGTTCTTCTCATGACGTTGCCGGTGTAACGAGTTTTACCCATCAATATTCGTATTTAAAATCTTACGAAATTCATACTGTTTATGACGAATTATGGTTAATTTTGTTTGAATGATGTTTTTTGTATTTAATGTTGTTTTATAAAATTCTATTATATGGTGTTGTTCTATGCTGAAACTTTAAGAGATAATTTTGAAGCAAATATGAATATTAAGCTATTTCTAACAGTTGCTTTTTTTCAGCTTCACGCTATATCGTGCATATAGCAAGTAGCAGAGCAGAGTAGTAGTGTTGAGACACTCCGATACTCACTTTCCGTCGAATTTTCAAGGTATTCCGTGTTACGTGGTGGAACTCTACGCTACACTTCGCCTTATAACAGAGTGAATAAATGAAAATATTGAACAAGTAAAATTAGTAAATAATAATAAATTTTCCCGAATGGGAATCGATTTCACAACGCAATCGCGTTTTTTGTCATACGCTTCTGCCACTGCGCCACGATGATCTCACATTACATTTTTTTGTTATGAATAAAAAAAATATTTAATATTAATTGGCAGCATTTTTTTTATTTGTTTAGATACATAAAAAAAACAACTTATATATTCCAGATGTGATACTGTACATATATGTATATGTCGTAAAAATGAGTAATTGCGCAATATTTTAAAAATCTTTATCAATTTTTTTTACGCTAATCGTCACGTAGCGTAGGTTTAAATATTATGATAAATATTATAAGTTCATATATATAAGAATAATGATGAAATTATACTTATCTGAGAATTAGTTTAGTTATTGTGAATCACCAATTTCATAATAAATTTACAGTGAATATAATATACAGCTCGTGAGAATCGATTATATTCTTAATAAATACATTTTTTTTTTGCTAATTTATTGGTTTCATCCGAAAAGTTTTCGACAAAAAAAGAAAATGACACGATACTGGATAATTTTTCAATAAACATTTTCTCTGTGATATATTTAAATGACACAACACAAAAATATGAATAAAAGAATATTGATGATGACGTTTGAATGTTAAATAATTTATACGGTTACACTACTATTTAAAGTCCGATTTAATGTGTAAATGTCGAAGCAGAATGACGTGTGAATCTTTTATTTAGAACATTATTTATTTGTTTTTTGTTACTTATTCGATACAAATACTATGTGTTTATATTCTAGTGTATTAGTAAGTGTGTTGTGAGGCAAAAAACCAAAAATGTCGAGAACCGCCTGCTGGAATTCCCTAGGTCATGCTGCGAGATCTCGGTAACTCAGTCAATTGTGTACCTTCGTATCGATCGTGTCCACCTGACAGAGGTACGTGCGTTCGTCTCCATTCGAACTTAAATCGATTTTTAATTATCTATTCTTATATTTCCTAAATTAAAAATCCATCATTACATAATTTGTTAATGATAATTTATTATATTTAGGTTAATGTTTCTCTATAATACATTATATTTAGATACATTATATTTGATTGAATTTTATATAAAATATAGTGACCGCGACATCGGATGTGGATGTAAATGTTCGTTAAATATTAAAAATTTACATAATACGGTATTAAAATTTTCCGAATGTATTATTCGAGTCGATTATTGAATATTTGTGAAGTGATATAACGGTTACATTACTTATATACCGATTGTAAGACATGTCCTTGGAAAGGAAATTGTCGTGCAGAACGAAAACGCTGCTGGAAACACAGCCTCGGGATACAAAAAGTGCTTGTAAACAAGAAGAGGAAGTCGTTGCAGTTCCTTTATCAACGTGTTTACGAAACACTATTGTATTATCAGATTGTGTTGAAAATTACAGACTGACTGACTTGGACTTGGTTTCACAACTAGTGGATAATACAGATGAAAAGAAAATTGCAAATGAGAATAATAATAAAATAGCCCGACATCAGGCTTCAACTATAAATGATGCCAATTTTTTTTGTAAAGTTGATTTAACTGAGTAAGTAGAATGTGTGTACACATATGAACAAAAATATATTAATATAAATAGATTTTTAAAACAAAAATTACAGTTACATTGCAAAAATGTAACGTTCAAATTAAAAATATTTAATAATTAAATATCGTTAGTAAATAATTATAAACTAAATGTAATTACAGTCTGGTAATGACATCTTAAGATATTGAGTTTAAATAAAAAATATTTTTAAATCAATATAAAGATTTTAATAAATACAATGGATTCAGTGTTATTTATAGGCAAAATACATATATATTATATTCAAAAATTATAATTTTATTTTAAATTAATTAATTTAATATAAAATTATAATTTTTGAATTTATAATTTTATTTTAAATTAATAATTTTAAAAAATATTTTAAGCACATGATATATGTAAGTAAGGTTAAACGTGTTTAATTATTTTGGCCAAATTAGGTACTGGTAAGAGGCCAGGCATGGCTGTGGCATAGATGGACAAGAGTATGACTGTAAGCGCGACAGGTTGTGGGTTCTATTTCCACGCAGAGGAATTTAGGGAAATTATTTATTAATATATTCATTTTCTTGCTCTTGCACCAAGGCAAAAGTTCGGCGTTGAGTTCTGCCACTCAACACACTATATATATACCGGAGAAACGATATGTCGTAACTGGAACGGAGTGTCTTAGCATCGCACGGGGTTCGCAGCAGCGAAAGCTACAGTATGAAGCTAAAATAAATAAATATATTAGATATAGTATATACATATATTATGTCTAAGCAAAATGCCTCCAATTTACAGTTACAACAACAAAGCTGTAAACCCATTGTACAGCAACACTTACTCAGTGCAGTTATTTTATTTAAACAAATTTTATTTTGTATAGGTTCCCTTAAATTTTCGTAATTATTAAAACAAATACGGAGTTTTTTTTTCAACTTAGACAATAGAGCTAGCTTCATAGCTTATGACAATTGAGTTCAAGTTATATGTCAAGTTTATTCGCGGCAAATTGAATAACACAGATAAATATGAATTAAAGACGCGGTAATTTTTTATTTAACCGACTTCCGTAAGAGGAAGAGGTTATCGATTCGACTGATTTTGCGATTTTACACTCCCATTTTAATTTGGTAAATTTTTGACAATGTCTTGAATGAGAAAATCGCACAAACCTTAGATTTGAATTAAGTACCGATTTCAATTGTTCTTTTTTAGGGTTCCGTACCCTTTAAGGGAAAAAGGAACCCTTACAAGATCGCTGTGTTAACCGTCCATCTGTCTTTCTTTCTGTCAAGAGCCTTTATCTCAGGAACATTCAAACCGTAGACAGCCCCATGATTTCCTGACAAAAACCGTGTCTTTTTTAAGTACGGCCATATCTTTTTTTAGTAAATTTCTACATTTACTTAAAAAAAAGATATAGCTGTTTATATAGCAAAAAACCCTATTTCAACACTATAAAGGGAATCAAAATTAATAGGGTACTTCCGGTAAACCAATTCAGGAAAAAATCTGAACACTATACATTTTTGGTTAATCCTAAAAAATAATAGTCTTTTGTACGAAACTCTCAGTGGGCGAGGCCGACTCGCACTTGTCCGATTTTTTTTATTAGAAAAGATACACTTCTCAAGGTAGTTTAATGAGAGTTTTTTTTATGAACTGATTATGGAATTCGGTTGAAGTCGTTTTTTTTTTCTTAAATATAATTTGAATACACGTATCATTCACTGGTACGTTAAAACAACAAAATCTATAATACAGAGTATTTTTGTCAGCACCACTTTAAATGAAACCAGAGTTTTAACTACTCTTTAAAAGTCTAATACAATTAAAAAAGATTTTTTTTCCCAAAAATTAAAAAGTGATTTTTTTTCAAACAAAATAAATACTAATATTATAGTTGTAAAATAAAACGCCATTTGTCAAGAACGACGCACACAGACATAAACCTATCAAAGGGAAACCGCAGCATACCCCTCATTTCGAAATCGAGTCGTAGGTATTGGCGGCAAAGTTCAAAGTTGCTTAACGTTTAGTAGTATTTTTGAAGTAGGATGTGTTTACGTTATTGGTATCAATGCGTAACTGCATCACACGAAACACAGGCATAGATAAACATTGTAAAATGAAAAAATCTTACGTCTAAACTGTTGAGGTATCCTGATTAATTTCTTTAGGTATGGGTTTAAAATATTTTACCCTATATGCTGTTCCCGTAAAAGGAGCGCTGACGCTTCCACTCTGTATAAAATATATATGTTGTTGTAATAAATTTCTAATTTACATATACGTTCGGCAAATTAGACGTGGCAGGACTTTCTGTAATTTTCCGTTTAGACTATAATCATATAATATTTTTTTTATTATGACTGTTGTATAATTAATAATAAAAAGTAATTAACGAATGCTATGGTATTATATTAATTACTTACAATGGTTTAATAGAGCCTCCTTGTTTACTACTCTATCCTTAGGAATGCTTGACTTGTGACGGCAATACAATTGAATAGAATTTCATAATATTTTTTTATATAGTACGTAAATATTTATTAATTATTATTTGCCATATGGCATGAAGATCCCTGGGGGAGGCCTATGTCTGACAGTGGGCAACAAAAAGTTGATATGATGATGATCATTATTATTATTAATATTACCATATTGTAAAAAGTATAAATAAATAAATAAATCAGCTTCACGCTGTGTCCCGCACACACCAGGGTAGGTAGAGGGAACCTAGTGTTAAGACACTCCGTTCCCCACTTTCTGCCGAATTCTGGAGGCTTTGCGTGTTGAGTGGCAGAACTCAACGCCGCGTTTAACCTCGACACCAGAGCGAAGAAATGGAAATATAAATTTAAGCAAATTTATATTTCTATTTCAACTCCTCGAGTGGGGTTCGAACCCACAACCAGTCGGTTTTACAGTCACACCTCGTGCCGCTGCGCCACGACTGGCCTCAAAAAAAGTATAAATGTATCATAATCACAAAGTAAACACATAATTATGACTGACAGTTGGATTTCACCATATTAAAATTATACAACACAAAACGGTGGGTAACGAATACAATGGCAGTGAATAATTCAATATTAAGTCAGAGAGATTTATTTATTTTTAGTCAGAGATGTATCATCAAAACGTAAATTTATTGCCATATTCCTAGAAATACCTATCAGTATCACAGTGGCTAAAATATCTAGATATATCTAGATATATATAGGTTCTCGTTTGGTCTTTCATTCTGCCTGTTTGATTGTCCCTGTTGGCTTTGAAATATAGGTAAACCGTAAGGAGCAAACCAATTTATGTTTAAAAGCAATTAAACGAAGTGAAAAATAAAATAAGCTTTTGCACCTTATATAAGCATTTGAATTTTTAATTAAATAATTCGAGGCCGTAGCGACGTTAGTGGGTTCGATTCCCACTCGGAGGAACGAAATATTTCATGTTTTCATTTCTTCGTTCTGGTAACGAGGCAAATCGTAGCGTTTAGTTCTGTCACTCAATACGCTATGCCTCGAGCGGAGGTCTTTATAATCTAACATTAGGTTCCCTCTGCCTACCCTCGGCTATATGCGGAACACAGCGTGAAATTGTAAAAAAAATACGACGAGCCAATATCCGATTGTTCAAGCAAAGGATTAGAATGGGTTAGAAGTACGAAGATAGATCCAATTTTCACAGCTTCAATTATGCCTTGTCCTGGTTATTTCTGTCATATCCTTTGTGTATATGTATACCCTGCTGGTCAAACAAAGGAAATATTAACATTAGCAATATTTTACTCCATTTTGTTACCCGACAATACATTTTGAGTTGTGTTTATATTGCGTGTTTAAATTTCAGAATATTTAGTTCTGTAAATCTAATAGCGTGCGTTCATGATGTTAAATGTTAGAGGACGAAATATGCTAATAAATGTATCTGTGTTTACTACTAGTACTATTTTGACAATATTAGGTAATATATTTTTACTCAAGCAAGTATTTCTATATAATTATGTTGCAAGTATAAAAAAATCAGAAGCGTATAATAAAAAATATATATTAAAAGAAATATAATTAATTTATAGACAAAGTTAGAAAAAAATAAATAAATGTGTACGTAAATACCTACATGTCTGTAGCGCCTTTTACATATGCAACTGGCATTGCAATGACAAAAAGATTTTTTTTGTCACAAACATCTCCTTCGTGTGAGGCGCTAATACATTGTCATGTTTATCCTCGTCGCAAAAAAAAACATTTTCCTTACCATCTTTACTGCTTACTTTACTTTTATAGATTTTTACGTTATTCATTAGAACTATTTTTATTGCAGTTCAACAATTTTCTATGAAAAATCCTTTTATGTTATTATATATTAACTTATTTCTTCTCTGTTAAATATAAAATCCTATCATTTGATTTTATATTATAACGTAGTAAATTGTTGTGGCGGTGAGTTCTCACCGCGGGGGAAAGAATGAAACGAAGTGTATTTACACTAGGTTCCCAGGATCCCTCTGCCTACCCTGCTGTGTGAGAGAAACAGCGTGAAACTAAAAACAAATGTATAGTCCAGAAAAGCGATATCCACATCACGTTAATCGTTTTCATGTAACTTAGTTATTTCCTTTATCTACTTTCATTAGAAGAATGAAAGAAAGATGAATGCCGTGGAGATGCGATCTCTTCGTAGGATATGCGGAATCAGCTTAGCTGATCGAATCCGCTATGAAGAGATACACACAATGGCAGGTACTAGCGAGGATGTCACGCTGAGAATGAAGAAGAACGTGCTCAGCTGGTTTAGGCACGTCGAATGAATGAGTGATGAAAGAATAGCAAAAGAGATTTATGATGGAAAAGTGTGTGGTAAGAGAGATAGGGGGACCTCGGTTGACCTTCGAAAATACAGTATCAAAGATATTGGAGGAAGGTCACGTAAAAAGCATGAGGACCCCCGAAGGGCCTGTACGAAGAGGTTGATGACAGTGGACGAGGCGAAAATATGTAGGGACCGTAGGCGTAGGCGTTTGGCGCTCCGTTCTCTCTGACGGAGTGGTCAGAGAGAGAGCTAGGGATAAAGCGTGAATCTAAGTTAAGTTACGTTAAGTTAGTTATTTCCATTAAGCCACGGGAGTGAAGCTGCAGGCTACTATTACTTAAATCTACGAAGGGTTTAAATCTTAACCATGACATCTGATGTAAAGAACTTTAAATATTGAATCTTACGAAAATAGATCAGTGTTACTAGATTAAGGAACGTGTTGATATTACCTAAAATCCCTAATTGCAACGTCTTATAAAGGTCAGATAATGATAACATATTGACATATTAACACGATTCAACAAACAAACAGTACTTGCTAGTTTCCAAACACGATATATTTATTATTTTATATACTCTTTTGTTTCTAGAAGCTTAAGTTTCAAATACAATCATTTTCATGGTACGAAGAAAATTGTACAATGTACAAAAAAGAAACCAAAGGTCACAGAATTATGAAATGGTGGCCTCAATATAAACGTTTTTTGTAGATAAGTCATCGGTGCATTACTACGAATTGACCAATTTGTCATTCGAATTGAAGGTTCAAAGTAATATTACGGCGTAAAATACATAACCCCTTTACCTTTAAACTTAAAAGCAAAAAAAATTCTGTATATGTCAAAATTTAAAATTTTCAAGTTATTACATACTTTTAAATCTTTCCTGAACTTAGACGTGTATCTAAATATAAGTCTGCAAACACTATCGACTTTTTATTTTTTAACAAGCTTCTTTTTCGATTTCGATGGCCCCTAGGTAAAGTATCGAAAGCGAAAAATCACAAATGTTTTTATCTTTTTAAACTATCCTTAATAGTTTTTTTTTCAAAATAAAAGAAGAAATATATTTATTTAAACGTGTATAATCGAAAACTACCCTTGCTAGTACTTCAAAACGGCTATAAAAGACACTTGCAATTTTTTACTTTCGATACTTTACCTAGGGACCGTCGATTTATTTAATCTTGTTTAAGTGTATTTAGGAAAATTGGCTGATTATTTTAGTAAGTTCTCTATACTGTTATACACTTAATAAATCATATTGTATGTCTTATTAGTTTCGGATTTATTTTCGGATTCTATTTGATTTTGCTTGCAAACATTCACATTTTTCTTAAAAAAATATTTAGTTTATTTATATCAACCTAGGTAGGTAGGTACATGCTCACGACAAACGCCTAAAAAGTGCCTATACGGTGCTCCGCAATCCCCTCTGTCTTTCATTGAAAATAGAACAGAACAGCTGAACCGGTTTTTCCAATAAAAATCGGTCGGGGCTAATCTTTAGCATAGACAAATAGAAAATAACCAGACAAAAAAAAAATAATTGTTCCTTTGTTTTATAGTATCACTATTTTTTTCTTATAGTTATGTTGGACTGTTATGGTTGTATCGAAATACATGTTCTAGATCTCCAATATTATATGTCAAAGGAAAATGCTTATCATGCTTAACAACTTTTGTTCAGGCGAAATTTATTTTTTCATTTTACTTAGTTTAACTGGATAGTTATGATATTCTTGACCTTAAATTTTTATATGTTAATGCAAAATGCTTATCACGGTCAATAGCTTTTGTTAAATGTTACGGTTCTACATAATGTGTGAAAGTCTTCGAAATCAAGTATAGCTCAGATCCTACCCAGGCCTAATAGCTACACAATAACAAAGATTTCATTCAAATTCATTTAGTCCTTCAAAAAATGGACGTGTGCAAACAGACAAGCAAAAATTCTAAGAATCGTAGATTTGCATTCTATTACTAATTTTATATAACTAAGTCAACACAACCAAAAGATACGAACAAATTTTATCCATCGTTTTGTATGAAATAAGTCGCGTAATTAAAACCAATAGGATGATCCGCGTGGATCAACAGTTATGAAATTTGGCAAGTGAGAACTTACAGACGAAAAATTAAAAAAAAAAGGAAATTTTATATTTATATTACAGTTAAAAATAACAACTATCATAAAGTTATTATTTTAGTTCAGTTCATACAAAATAAGTGCATTCACCTGCAAACTTATCTTTGTCAATTTTTATAAGCTGTACTTCCCGTTGACCTACAATCCCGAAATTGGTACGGTTACGGATTGACCGGTTTTTAATGTATTTATTCTTACTATATATGCACACACTATTTTTATCAAATAAATATAACCAAAATATTTGTGTCTTTTTTTCGTGGAAAACTATTACAAAATATTATAAAAAAAAATTGACACAATTTGAAAAACCTTAAATAAAACACGCTTCCATTTAATTTTTAACGCACAAAAGTTCATACGTTTTTTTCCAAAATCAGAACTTAAAGGCTTCGCTTAAAGAATTTTAACCTTTCATTATAAAAAAAGGTAATTTATTGCTTAAATGAGGTAAACAGCGATGACCAATGGAGGAAGGCCACTTGAGAGACAGTATCCGTAAATCGATTTGGAGGTCATGGTACCCGACACTCCGTGCATATTGAACAGTGAACCTTGGATAGTAGATATAATATACATATTTCTTTAGCTTATTTTTCTTATTAACATAAAAAGTTACATTTTGTTTTGTTTAACATCGATTTTATCGCGATTATTTAATTTGCGGAAGAGTAATCTGAGAATAATAAATTATTAATAATAATAATAAGGCCTGTCGTAGCGCAAAAGTTGAAGCTTGTGACTTTAAACCCGATGGGTTGTGGGTTCGGTTCTCAAACGAGGAAATTAAATATTTAATATTTTTATTACTTCACTCTGGTTATTGAGGCAAAAAAAAAACAAATTATTCCTGCCTACCTTACTGTACACTGCACATAGCAGTACACAGCGTGAAACTAAATAAAAATAAATAATAATAATAAATAATTTGTAAAAAATATCACAAACATCTGGTTATTCACGTCTAAGGCTCTTATTTATAAATCGCTCTCAAGTCTAAGATCGATCTTGAGATACCGTTTTCATTTATAAATCTGTAATTTATGACTTAATTAATGCGTAAGAGTGAAATTTATAATTTATTTACTTAATCCTGAAATCATTTAAATTAAATTAAATTTTGTTTCTGTGTTTTCACCATTTAAAGAAATTAATTTAATTTATAATTGTTACAGTATCCAATATTCAAATATTCATAGAAGTTACTCATTACGTAAATAGGCAATTTTAACAATATTCCCTTTGCGGTTTATACTCGTAGTTAGGATTTTCCAAATTTTAACATAAACATTTAGAATGTCATTGTTCCCATATAAAGATATGGATCGAGGATGTCAGAGAAATATTACATAAAATTTGTTTAAGATCGTATAACAAATATATAATATAAAATAAAATATAATCATAAAATGAGGCCAGTCGTGGCGCAGGGGCACAAAGTGTGACTGTAAAACCGACTGGTTGCGGGTTCGATCCCCACTCTTACCTCACTCTGAAATATTTACTTAAATTTATATTACCATTTCTTCGCTCTGGTGTCGAGGCAAAGCGCGGCGCTAAGTTCTGCCACTCAACACGTAATGCCTCCAGAATTCGGCTGAAAGTGGGGAACGGAGTGTCTTAACACTAGGTTCCCTCTGCCTACCCTGCTGTGTGCGGGATACAGCGTGAAGCTGATTTTTTTTTTATAATCATAAAATATATTTTTTACTCAGGTCAATTCCGATACCGGACGGCCTGGTTATGGACCCGATGGCGCCCACAGCACTTGCAGTTCCAAATCAACTCATGGATCGCATTGGCAGTGGACTGACCATCCTCAGAGATCACGGCAAAAAATTCCAAAAGGTGCAGTGACTTTATCTTTAAGTACCCAATCTATTTTATTACCGACTTCTGTAAGACAAAAAGAGGTTATCAATTTTTTTTTACACTTAAACATATTGACCAGAACATACATAAAAAATATTCGGACGAATTGGGAACCTCTACCTTTTTTAAAGTCGGTTGAAAATGAGAACATCCTCTTTTTTGAAGTGGATTAAAAAGAAATACAACGATGAGGAATCTCACTTTTGATACATTAAAATGTTTTTCCTTGTAACTATTACAGTATGATTATATTTTTTACCAAAAAAAAAACAATTTATTCAATTTCAACCGGATTCCATAACCAAACTTTTACCAAACTAACCTTAAAGTGTTTCCAATAAAAAAATCATCAAAATCGGTGGGCGTGATATTAAGTTATTGGTCCATTTGGCATGTACCTAATGCAAATTTAAGACTTATGTGATTTTCTCATAAATACTATTGTCAAAAATGGACTAAAAAGATGGGACCACACTGGAATAAACACTAAATAATAATAAAAATTACAAAACCGGTTCACCCAGTCAGAAGTTCTGAGGTAACAAACATAAAAAAAAATACCGTCGAAATGATAACCTCCTTTTCTTACAGAAGTCGGTTAGAAAATAATTTTACATAAAGTAATACGTACTTTGATTTAACACCCACTACCCTTTTTAGTTCGTTATTTGAAGTCGGTATTTTTTTGTTAAAAATTTATTTATTAAGCACATATTTTATAAAAGAAATATCTTTTTTCATTTCCTTATTTCATTTTGCTCAAGGATGGCTTATGAAAATTCGGAAAGTAAATGCCAACCCATAAACGTAAAGCAAAGATTGAATGGACCTTTAAGGTTACTTTATTTTAACCTCTTCCTTATTTTTTAAGTTGTTTTGCTTGTTTACTTTACAGTAATTGCTACCAACATACACTTACAATACGTGTAGAGCCGTGTAAAGTTACTGCAAACAAAATTTTTAAATTCGCACCTAAGTTCATTTATAAATTTTTTATGCCAAACATCTAGAAAAATATTAATTACGTAGTTTTATTTATATCAAGATTAACTTAATATAACTTAACTTAGCTTCACGCTTTATCCCTAGCGGGGTAGTCAGAGAGAACGGAGCGCCAAAACGCTACGGTCTCTACATACCTCTTTCGCCTCGTCCACTGTCGTCAACCTCTTCATACATGCCCTCCGGCGAGTCCTTATGCTTTTTACGTGACCTTCCTCCAGTATCTTTGATACTGTGATTTCGAAGGTCAACCGAGATCTCTCCAGCCTCTCTTACCACTCACTTTTCCATCACAAACCTTTTTTGCCATTCTTTCATCACTCATTCGTTCGACGTGCCCAAACCAGCTGAGCATGTTCTTCTTCATTCTCACCGTGACATCCTCGCTAGTACCTGCCATTCTGTGTATCTCTTCATTGCGGATTCGATCAGCTAAGCTGACTCCGCATATCCTACGAAGAGGTCACATCTCAACGGCATTCATTTTTCTTTCATTCTTCTTCTGTAATACCCTGTCCTTTCTTCATCTCTTTCAAGAAGAATTAAATATTGATATTATAGAATTACAAATGCTATTACACTTAATGTATTTTTTTTCTAACAATTCATATCTTTATATAGTAGATTTTTTCTACACAACAGCGTTAAGACAATTGCTTTACATTGTCTTCAATGAACATTCTGCCATATCTACAATAGTGTTTTATAATAACAATGGCTCGATAAATCTTTATTTCATAATCACAAATTGTTATGCAAATGCCCAAGTTAAACATTTTTTTTTCAAAGTAAGAAGTTACAAGCTTCATGTTTTTTCATTAAGCTCCGTTCTTATTAAGACACTTTCCGCAGAAACATTGTGTGTCGAGTGGTGGAACTCAACGCCGCACTTTGCTTCGTTACCAGAACGAGGAAATGAAAATATTAATTTCTGCCTTTTCTGCCTGAAATTACTAATTTCTGCCTTTTCTGCCTGAAAATATTAATTTTTGCCTATTCTGCCTGATAATTTAAATTTCTGCCTTCTGCCTTTCCTTGAGTGTGAATCTTCACGAATAACCCGATTCTGAAAGATAAAGATTTTTCTAATAGCAGCAGCATTACGTCAAAATACTATGCAAGTAGTTAACAAAGTAAACGTCACGTCTGTTCGTAACCTGATTTTTTAATCGCGAAAACTGCTGGGCTACATCTATTCGCTAATCCATCAATATGAGGTCCCCACTGTGGTTTGGGGCGATACCCAGATAAGGTAGAATGAGTAAGATCCACGTCTTCACCATTCAAAAGTGTATCGGCTTAAACAATTTCCGTGTTCTGAAAATTATACATTTATTTTTAATATTTTGAATATATGGCTTAGTGTTCAGAGCGCCTGGTCGGTTTCCAGGAGGCGCGGGTTCGAGTCCCGCTATGTTCAAATTTTTATACATTTTCTAAATAAGTAGTTATACATTTGGTTTTTTTACTATTTAATTTCGCTTCGCTCTAATGTCGAGGCAAAGCACGGCGTTGAATTCCGCCACTCAGCACACATTGCCTCCAGAATACGACGGAAAGTGGGAAACGGAGATATAATTAAATTTGAATAGTAAGCTATTAGCACTAAACCAATGTACCTACTATTTATACCTTTATTTTCGAGGAAGCATTCATTATTACCGATAGATATTTTAATTAAGTACTAAATCTTAAATATTACTTTTATTCATTTCCTCCAGAAACAAGCACGTAATTATGTACGCATTTTGATTCTGAACGAAATATTTTTAAATATCTAAGTAAAAATTTTCGAAAAACAAGATTAGCTAGGATTTTAGAAAAGGTTAACCGTAGATACTTATTTGTAGCACTCCCGGCACCTACATTTCTAGTGTTTAGAAGGACTTGAAACTGAAAGCCTGCTTTAAAAACGCTGAACTCTAGTATTAAAGTGCTGTAGAGAAAGAGGGGAGAGGCTCTATATCTGACGAATATTTAAGCAACATGAAAATAAGCCCGGTCAAGAAGAGTAAAAAATAAGAATACAATTATTCATTTATTCATTTACATTTTCAAACATTTAATTTATGTTTTAAGTACCTATATGTTATGAACATTAAGTTTTAAGCTTAGCATTAAATGCTGTAAATTTGAAGCGCAATTTTATATTTATTTGTTATTATATCAGCTTCACGCTTTGCGCCTCATAGTAGGGTAACCAACGAGAACCTATACATAATAAGGAAATTAGATATAAAAAGGGTACGTATCAACGTGCGGGCCACGAACCGGTATAGTACGATTAATAATAAAAAAAAGAGAACCTAGTATCAAAACACTGCGTTCAGCGCTTTGGCCCGGACCAAGACATTGCTTATTGAGAGACAGAAATTAACACCGCGCTTTGTTAGGTAGATCGCGAAAGTGGAACTTATTCACTGTCCCAACTCAGAATTGAACCCACAACCCTCACCTTAACAATCAGGCCCTGCGCTCCAACACTGGCCTCACATTTAAAGGCAATTAATATAATAAAAAAATCCTTTTACAAACTAAACTCTAACCTTCGTTCTATTTTGGAGACACGAACAACAAAACTGATCTGGTTTGTATGGGCGTTAATTAAGCCTATAAACTTGAACCATTTTATTCTAATCAATGCCACCAATCACCAATGCTCCGGCCGCCTCAAATGTGGTCTTTATTCGCTAACACACAATTTGTTCTACACATATCACACGAGATGCACGTACTCGTATAGCACTTGCCATCGAGAATATTGTGTTGCTAGTGTGTAGTGTATTGTATTGCGTTTAACGTGTAAAGAGGTTTTATTTATATTAAAAAAAATGTATTATTTTTTTGTTCATTTAATAGCCTTTTTTTATTGTGTTTCTCTTTACAATTTTTCGTAATATATTTATAGTTATTTGTTGTCGATCGAGCCGGTTGAACGTCGATAGATTATTTGAGTTTGTTTTTTTTTTAAAGTTGAGTGTGTGTTGTACATGATCGTACCTAGGATAATGTGTGATTCTTCTACAATGACTGAAGTGCATGAAGATTTTGCAGCTGTTGTGACTGTGAGTAACTAGGAAGTAGATTTTTAAATATTTTTAAAGTGTTATTTATTCCACACTTAGGAAAGAAAAATACTTATTTAGAAAACGTATAAAAATATCCTGGTCGGTTTGCAGGAGGCGCGGGTTCGAGTCCCGCTACGTTCAAATTTTTATACGTTTTCTAAATAAGTTTTTTTTTTTTGGACTTTAAGTATTTTTGCAAGTAAATAGAATTTGGATTATATAAAATGTTTTTGTATTTCGGTATTTTAAAAATTTAAATCAGCTTGACGTTGTATCCCGCAAAAAACAGAGTAGGCAGAGGAAATCTAGTGTTAAGCTGCGTTCCGCACATTTTGAAATTCTGAAAACATTGCATGTTGAATGGCGGAATTCAACGCCGCGCTTTGGCCCGACACCAGAGCGAAGAAATGAAAATACAATTAATAAGTAAAAACTTTACCTTAAACAAAATACTGAAAATGCGTTTGTGCGCAGCGTTGAAAGATAATATTTATTAATTTCCTTTGTTGTAAATGTTAACTTGTTCGACTACTTCATATAAACTCTTATAACTTATAAGTGTAAAACCTGCTACGCTTTAACAATTTTACACAATAATTAAAAATAAATTATGTAGGTACGTCACATGTTTGCTCTTATATGTCTCGATACTACTGGTAATAAATACTTACTTCTCCATTCCTTATTTAAATTCTTGTCTTGAAAATATTTTATTATTAAAAGCACAGTTAAGTTTTTTTATTATTATTTTTTTTACTATTCGTGTTTAGAGCTTTTATATGTTGGTAATTATCATAGAAATAATATTGATATTATTTTCTAGCATGTCTGTACATATAATATGTTATGTATATAATAATCTCTAGAGATATATAATAAGACAGTAAAAATATTTTGTCTGTACATTTAGTAATTTTGACTGAAATGGATAGAGGGACACTTAAAAAGACTAATAGAAAGCAAAAAGATTTTTTTTGAATTTCTTGTCTGTCTGTCTGTCTGTCTGTCTGTCTGTCTGTCTGTCTGTCGACATATTGTTGTCCGCATTTTTCTCTGAAACTACTGAACCGATTTACTTGAAAATTTCACCAATTGCTTTGGTTTAACTCAATTTAGGTTCTAAAGTTTGGTTCATCAAAATCGGTTCATTAAAAAAAAAGTTATCGTCATTTGAATGAACTCAAGGCATTAGCTTGCCAGCGAATGTTATATAAAAATCGCGCTGGTATGACCCTGGCTAAAGAATGACATTCGAAA
>JAATLQ010034937.1:0-25617 GCA_013421005.1 Heliconius erato x Heliconius himera | reverse complement strand
GAGGGACTTTCTATCCTCCTCCAAATGCGACTCATGAGCCTTGCATTGATCCTTGGTCGTTTAAGCTGGGCCTCCCTCAGGAAACCGAGGGTCTCACCTGACTGAGTTGACCGCCTAGATGGCATTTGATAATCCTTCCAATCCCGTCCCGCACGCCTCTCTCTGTGTCTGCTCTAGAGCAGGTTATCGCTTGAGACCACGGCCATGGAACCAACGCCCAGATGTCGTTCGGAGCTACTACGGAGATGGACGAGAGAATGCTTCAATTCTGCGCCTGGCTCTATAGCAAAGTAAATTTAGAAGCGATTGCACGTATTTTGGAGTTATCCAATATTTACAATGTATTTCGTCGCGGCATTGTTGGTTACATCTTTCGTTTAAGTATTTTTGGGTAAGAGAATAGTAGGTAGTCTGTTGTTTATAATTTCTTTCGTTTAAGTTTTCTGTTGTTTGTGTCATTTGTTCAGGTGTGTGTTTTTTTAAACAAATGGAACATCCTTATTGGAGCTACGAAAATGTGGGTTGCATTAAGGTTTCAATAATTTTCACATTAGTTATCTTAAGTGCTTTGCAAACATAGGTACATTATATGAATAATTCCGTAGTTAAAGCGGGCGAAGCCGCGAGCGGGTCGCTAGTTAGATAATAAAATGAGATGGCGTGGTGTTTTTTGTAAGTAATAGCGGCAAATTAAAAGTAGATACTAACAGTGTTGTAATTTTAAGGTTTATTATCATTGCACCGGTCGCGCGGCGAGCTCTGCGTACGCGGCGGTGCACCAGTCCGAGTTCATACCGCGACGGCGAATGCACGCTTCCTTTTGCGCTTCTCGCTAATTACGCTTTTCTAGTTATTTTATTCGTTTGCTTATATAAACCTTTCTATTTCGCCTTACTGTATATATAAACTCTTGTGCTCGCTATAATTCTTTCTTAAAACTATTCTTTCGTTGTTTATTGTATTGTGCTTTGTTCTGTGTCGTGTAATAAACTTTAATAGTATATATGGTGGACTTATTATTTATCTCATCTAGTAGCTAATAACTTTGACTACCATAAAAACTATAATATATTGTTAAAAGTTTTATTTTCAAATGTGCTAAAATTATATGTATGATAGGTTGAGGTCTTAAAGACCCGTCCAATCTTCCGGTATCTATCGTTTCGCTTAGCATTGATTGCTTAATCTTGAGTTTACTGACTTCAAAGTTTAAAAAAATAATAAAAATTAAAATTATAATATAATTTAACGAACGCTATCAACATCATAATATTATAAATGTGAATGTAAGTTTGTTTGGTACATTTTTATACAAAACACGTTTACACAAAACTACTCAACCGTTTATCATGAAACTTTGTACACATATTCTAAGAGGTATTATTTATAAATATATCATATTATTTAGAAAAGGAGATACTTTCTATTAAAAAATATTAATTTATATTTTATTATTTTTATATTGTAATCTAAAATTGATATTTAATTTTAGATTATTATATAAAAATAAGCTTAAGCGAGCAAAGACGTGTTTGAATTGCTAGTACATAAATAAAAATACGAATAACTAACTCTAGTAATAATATAAGCAAAACCATATAAAAATCCTGTAGAGTATATCAATAAAGACAACGTTCAGTATTTACTGAACGTATTGGTACAAATTGTATTTGGACGTACAAAAGTACGTACAACAGGCCAGTCCGGACGTCGACTTTGGAATTTGCATTCCAAATACGCCAATGACGTATTGCAAACCTTTGAGGGACGCCGTCACACCGTGAAACTTATATAAATTGAATAAAGTAAATAAATAAATAAATAAAATTAAATCACGCTTCACGCGTATCCCGCACACAGCAGGGTAGGCAGATGGAACCTAGTGTTAAGATACTCCGTTCCCCATTTTCTGCCGAATTCTGGAGGCATTGCGTGTTGAGTGGCAGAACTCAACGCCGCGCTTGTTCTCGACACCAGAGCGAAGAAATATAAATATAAATTTAAGTAAATATTTTATCTCCTCGAGTGGGGATCGAACTCACAACCAGACAGTTTTACGGTCACACTTTGTGCCCCTGCGCCACGACTGGCCTCAATAAAATATGAATAAAAGTAAGATTTGTTGAGATTCGTCGTTTTACTATAGAATTGAATTGAATTCATAAAGTGGGGAACTGAGTAACCTTAGTACAATATCAAATTATTAAGCCTGTTCATTTCACTTGGCACTGACTTTAAAATTATAACATTTTTATTTAATTATTTTTGTTTAACGAAATCATAGTACGTTTTACTTTATGTTAAGTAAATTTATTTTTTACTTTTTAGTGTATTGTTTGAGTCGGTTTTATTTTTGTTAAAAATAAATTACTTAATCGCTTTAAAGTCAAGTGCGTGTTAAATTTTACCGCTGAACACATGTCTTAAATTCGAATAGAAAACTGGAGAATCGACTGTCTTAAAATAAGATTCTCTTTGGTTACCTTCCTATACGGGATAAAGCGTGACGTTGATAATTTATTCCATATATAACAGGATTACAGATGGAATCTGTGAACTTAGTGTTAAAACACTCTATTCTCAACTCAGAACTCAACGCCGCGCTTTGCCTTGTAATAGTAACAAGAATCTATTCCATTATTCAAAGACAATCGAAAGACACTTTACTTACCTCTAGATATACTACGAATCCGTCGTATTTGGGGTTCCAACTAACAATAACTTCGTCGTCGTCGTAACTCAAACAGCAATCTCAATATATAAAGCTCAATAATATTGGGTCAGTATAACTCTATCCTACAAGTCCTTTAATTAGTAGAACACGTACCATTTCTCATGATTTATATGTTTTTACCCAACTAATAATGGTTATATATATATTATAGGCCAGTCGTGGCTCAGGGGCACATAGTGTGACTGTAAGCCGACTGGTTGTGGGTTCGATCCTGACTCGAGGAAACGAAATATTTATTTAAAATGTATATTTCCATTTCTTCGCTCTGGTGTCAAGGCAAAGGACGGCGTTGAATTCTACCACACAACACGCAATGCGTCCAGAATTCGGCTGAAAGTGGGGAACGAAGTGTCTTAACACTAGGTTCCCTCTACCTACCCTTATTATTTTATTTACATATATTGACTTATTTATTTTTTATTTACATATATTGTATTGATATTTTTGAAAATATTTTATTGCATCCTCATAAAATAGAATTTAATTATAATTATATATTTACCTACATCTACTATAAACATAAAAAAAAAAGTTTAAAAAAATAAATTAAAGTAAGAGTTTTTATGAGCTGTAGGACGTGTGAATCGTCGTCAACTGAGCAATAATGCAAGCGTATGGAAAAGTGGTTCGAATATTAATTTCTTTTTCAGCTTCACGCTGTATCCCACACTGGGAATCTGGAAATCTAGCCGTGCTTTACCTCGATAAGACAATAAAAAATGAAAAAAAATATATTTCATTCCCCCGAGAATCGAACCCATTACCCTCACGTTTACAATCGCACGACACGACGGCCTCAATAAAATTAATTATTAATAAATAATCTAAGCAGCCTCAGTGTGACAGTCGACCACTTTAACAAGAGTCAACTATAAATTTCTGTTCCTTACAATAGTTACACAGATTGCACCTGGGAGCTGTCTTAGTACTGTCTTAGTCTAAACTTGTACGAGATAAATCCCGGAAGTTTACTGCCCCGGGCAACAAACGACAAATTGAGTTACCAACTTCGGGTTTGATGTCATTTTTGTTGTTCAAAATGCATTACGCGATCGACAAATAATAAGGAGCTATGAAATATCTTTAGTGTTGATATGTTTTTAATATTATAGTGAAAACATTGTGTATTTATTTATTTTTGTTTTTTTGTTATTTTTTTATACGAGGCAAAATCGACTTCCTCATAAAAAAAATATATTATGTTAATCATTTGTGATATATCATATCCTTCACATCTTTTCTTTTTCTAAAATAGAATGAAAAATGATAACATTAACAAAACAAAAATTACCAAATACATTTGAATGTATGGAGACATCATCGCAAGGTAGTTTTACAAGGCGGTTACTAATAGACGTAGATCCCAGGGTTCCCAGACCTACGTCGTTTTAGCAAAGCTGAAATTTTGAGGATTAATAATCTAATATATAGTTAATATTCTATACGTACTTACTAACTTGAAAGTGGGGCCCTTTCAGACGTAGAGCCAACTTAAGGTACACACTCATCTATCTTAAAGTAGAAACGCTTGTATTTAAATATGTTTTATTGTTAAATATATTATTTACGGAATATTTCCAGGCCCTTTTTAGGCACCCAGACCAATCCGACGACTCAATCATCCCCCCAGACAAAATCTTTACTGTACTTTTATTTGGACTATAAACAAAAACATGTTAACTTGAAAATGTGGTTGCTATATCTATTTATTTGACAGAGATGCCGGAGTAGCTATATAAAGTAGGTAATAAATATTGAGATCAGTCGTGGCGCAGGGGTTCAAATATGTGACTGTAATCGCGCCTGGTGGTGGGTTCGATCCTCACTCGAGGAAAATAAATGTTTATTTATATATATACTGATTTCTTTGCTCTGGTGTCGAGACAAAGTGCGGCGTTGAGTTTCACCACTCAACACGCAATTCCTCCAGAATACGACGGAAAATGGAGAACAGAATGCCTTAACACTAAGTTTCCTCCACCTTTCCCGCTGTGTGCGGGATACAGCATGAAGCTGATTATGTATGTAAAGTATATACTTTGCATATGGTTCACGGTCGCTCAACATTAAATCCCTAGTTCAGAAGACAAAGTACTATTTATACTAAATCAATATTTATTCTAAAAATTTAACTCCTAATAACATTAATTAAGTATCGATAAAATTCTATTAATATTAAATGTCTTAAAGCAGTAAAATATGTTTATTTATCTTCACGCTGTATCCCGCAAATACCAGGGTAGGCAGAGCAAACGTGGGAACCTAGTGTTAAGACACTTTCGTTAGCCACTTTTTTTTTCGAATTCTGAAAGCATTGAGAGTCGGAACTCAACGCCGTGCTATGCCTCGTTGCCAGAGCGATAATATATTTTTTTTCGTTCAAAAACATCAAAATTTTCATTTTTTACTGGGAGTCAAATTCATTTTCTGGCGTATTTAAAAACCGCACGCTTGTGCCATGCCACAACCGACGGCCTCACTGTAAACTATTATGTGTTTTTACAACGAATAAAAAATTGGAGTTTTACATACGTGAACCAAAAAGTTAGTACCCCTTTATACTAAAATCGTACTGACTGCAGAGTATGAAATTGGACACAGTTATAGTTCAAACAGATAAGCAAAGCAGAATACTAATATTTAATGAATATTAAAATATACAGCTTTTTTAAAAACAGGCCCTCTAAATTTTTTTTCATGTAAAATCTAGCCTTTTCATTATCCATACTAGGTGGATATCATATCATATATTGGGTAGGTTGTGTACGAATTTGTAATTCGCCATCTTGATGTAGCGGCCATTTTGTATTAGTGTTTTTTTATCAGCTTCACGCTGTATCCTGCATACAGCAGAGTAAGCAGAGGGACCCTAGTGTTAAGATACTCCGTTCCCCACTTTCTGCTGAATTCTGCAGGCATCGCGTGTTGAGTGGCAAGACTCAACGCCGCGCTTTGCCTTGACACCAGAGCGGAGAAATGGAAATATAAATTTAAGAAAATATTTCATCTCCTCAAGTGGGGATCGAACTCACAACCATCGGTTTTATAGTTACATTTTGTGCCACTGCGCCACGACTGGCTTCAATTGTATTAGTGATAATATTGATTATATAATTTCATTACTATCAAAACTGAAGTCATAATCTAAATGTCAGCTCAATCGGACACTGGGTAGTGGGTTAAATTGAGCTTGCAATAGCATACATACAAACACGGCAAGAATACAATCTTGTAATATGAAATGACCTATTAAAAATATATTTTATAATCGATTAAGACAATTGATTAAGGCCTTGTTCTTTCTGCACTACTCCGTACAGCATGGTATGCAGAGACAATCTAGTGTTAAAACTTATTTTTGTGTTTAACTATTGATGTTTCAAAAATTGCTATAGTGGCCTAATTAAATAAAGAATATTTTGATTTTCATGGCATAACATATTTACCCGAAGTGGGAATCGAACTCATCATCATCGCGTTCAAACAGAAACTCTGCACCACCGCACCAGGAAAACCTTATATTCATATTTCTATAGCAAAATAAAAAAAATCTACTCAGCGAAGCGTACTACTATATTATATGGAAACAAATAAAAAACCCAGCATTCATCTACAATCTACTATAGTAATTAAACTGTTGCAACTATTTATTGCGTCCGAGATAAATCTTTTGTTATACAATCTCATAGCGGACTTCACGTTTATTTTTACCTCCACAACAGTACCAACAAACGAACAAATGTAAATAAGAAACTACTGAGACCAACAAAGAAGGCCTTTTGTTCTAGTTACGAGGCACCGCCTCCCTTTGAATATCCAGTTATTATGTGAAATAATAAAACTTTATTTACTAAAATTAATAAGCTACTAAAATAAACTTTGTTAATAAACTTCATTGTAAATGGAAGTTTTGTAAGTTTTGTTCTCGTGAAGTCGTTATGACTGGTGTTGCTACAAAAATTGTACTATATTCTGGTTGAAGGTTAAATTTTATTTTTTTTGAACACTATGGTCTCGAGGCCAGTCGTGGTGCAGCGGCACGAGGTGTGACTGTAAAGCCGACTGGTTGTGGGTTCGATCCCCACTCGAGGAGATGAAATATTTACTTAAATTTATATTTCCATTTCTTCGCTCTGGTGTCGAGGTTAAGCGCGGCGTTGAGTTCTGCCACTCAACTCAGAATTCGGCTAAAAGTGGGGAACGGAGTATCTTAACACTAGGTTCCCTCTGCCTACCCTGCTGTGTGCGGGATACAGTGTGAAGCTGATTTATTTATTTTATTTTACTATGGTCTCCATCGAGATCAAGATCCTTTTTAGACCTGCAAATTTAAATTTTGGCAAGTGCTAAATTATATAGATACCTGTATAAAAATTTGAAAAATGTGAACAATAACTCGTGAGTCCCAAATAAAATTATTTCTAAGAAGTCATCTCAGGGACATTTCATTTAGAATATTATAAAAACTTTTATAAGATAATGCTTAAAAGTTACCAGACGGTGGAAGCTTTGATGTAAAGTACTTAAACATTTGTAATGAAGATACTTAAATAATTATTATTCTTGTTTGGAATATTTTTGATAGTTATTTTACAATGAGCTTAGTAGCATTATGATTACAAAGAGGCGGTCGTGGCGCAGTGGGACAGCGTGTAACTGAAAACGCGAGGGTAGTGGATTCGACCTCCACTCATGAAAATTATTAAATAAAAATAAATCAGCTTCACGCTGTATCCTGCATACAGCAAGGTAGGCAGAGGGAACCTAGTGTTAAGACACTCCGTTCTCCACTTTCTGCCGAATTCTGGAGGCATTGCATGTTGAGTGGCAGAACTCAACGCCGCGCTTAACCTCCACACCAGAGCGAAAAAATGGCAATATAAATTTAAGTAAATATTATAAAATTATTATATTTGATTTATTTCCATTTTTGGCTTTTGTACACAACTGCGGCGTCGAGTTCCGCCACTCGGCAAGCTATCTCGGAAATTGGCACAACGCTACCCTTAAAATGTGTTCATATCATTTTAAGGATTTAAATTTAATAGTATTTTTTGTACGATATTACAGACTAGGTAAATAAGCAAAGAGATATAATACAGTGTTAAACCACTTCGTTTCTCATATTCCGTCTATTCTAGGAATGGTCCAGAACAGGTGGTGGAATCCAACGTCTGACCAATCCGGGTATAATAATGAGTATACTTCAACTGTTAAACCACTTCGTTTCTCATATTCCGTCTATTCTAGGAATGGTCCAGAACAGGTGGTGGAATCCAACGTCTGACCAATCCGGGTATAATAATGAGTATACTTCAACTGTAAATATGCCACAGAATGTAAATCACATCTACAATTTGGAAGCTTTAGCTTCACGATGTATCCTGTATACAGCAGGCTAAGTAGAGCCAAGATAATTAACTCCTTCGAGTAGGGATCGAACCCACAACCCTCTCTCTTAATAACAGAGTATCTCTTAATATTTTGTTGAATATAAAAAAATATCAGCTACACAGGCGACATTTTTGATATTTACTCAAGAATTTTTCGTAGCACAGTATTATATTACGTTCTAGGCACAAAATGTTACTTGAAAAGCTCCACTAGTCAAAGTAAAGTTCTTTCTGATTCTTCGTTTTCCTACAAAGCATCGGTATTACGATTCAGCGGGGGATTCCAACGTGCGTTCTTCTCGTAGCTCAGAGCTGAAATGAATTTTATATCATGAAATATTTAAGTATATATCTTTTTCTGATATAAATATTGTTTAGAAAACGATAGGAACCCATCCTATCGTTAATATTTTCATTTCTTCGGTTTGGTGTCTAGGTAAAACACGGCGTTAAGTTCCATCTATCAACACGCAATGCCTCCAGAATTTTCCGGAAAATGGGGAACGGAGTGTCTTAACACTAGGTTCTTTCTTCCTTTCTTGCTGTGTGTGGGATACAGCGAGAAAAAATATTTTGAAATCAAAATCATTTTTTATTTAAGTAAAAAATTGGTTTGATTTCTGATCTTTATTAAAAAGTACAAATATGACATACACATGTTTTATTTATCTTCACTTTCATTATATGAGCAAAAAAAAACATTTTTATCTTAAAAAAATAATAATTCATAAGATGACTATCAAAATCAGCAATTCTAAATAATAAAATTGTTCCAAATATTATATCTTCAAAGGTTTTGGGGTATCTCATAATTCAATAAAAATATTAGACTCGGGACCGTCCTCAATTGACGACAAGATTTACTGCATTGATTTCACACGAGCTACCCAAAAGGAAATTGGCTTAGAAAGTCAATATAGAGATGGAGATATCTTTATATTTTATCTCTATTAATATCTATAAATTTCCTGCAAATTTTAGAGATAAATTTTGATAAAATTATTCTGTTTTGAATTATATCTTTTAAGTTTTTTGAAAATGTAATGACTAAAATATAATCCAAATAGGTAAATAAAAATTGTTGTAGCCAAAAAGCGATCGATGGACAGCACACACGAATGTACGGATAAAAAACATTATATATAGACAATAAATATTAAAAAACATAGAAAACAAGATTATCTTTCTCTACAAATAATTGATCCTGTCTTAGTTTCGAGAATTGAGAATTAAGCGATGTCTGCCGTCGCCTCTATTTTATTATACAATATTTGTTATAGCAATGGAATTTGCCGTTCTTTGTCCTTTGTTAACATTTCTCTGCGAATATTTCTTATTTCGCTATGCAGTTAAAAAAAAATATTTTGTACAATAAAATAGGACGGCGTTGAGTTCCACTGCACTCACCATATATACAGAATTATCTCAAAATTGTTTCAAAAGTTAGTCAGGAAATGCTTTGGACCTAGGTGCTCTCTCATATCCTGCTTTATATACGAACCATGCCAGAACCTACAAAAATCCTTCGGGCAATTGTTATACAATACTAAGAAAGGCGAAACAAAATAACATAAACGTACGCCAATATTTTTATATTTTTTAAAGTGATAAAGTATGGCTTAATTGGTTAGAGTGCCTCGATGGGTTTGAAGTGGCGCAGGTTTGAGTCCTGCTATTTCCAAATAGAAAAAGTCCGATTTATTTTCGATACAGCTCTCGAATTAAATAAATAACTGAAAAACTATAGACTTTTAAAATTACAAGTAAAACATTTTTTTAAATGAATAAAACAAAATAGGAAAAGTAGAATCTTAACAGTGGGTAGCAGAGGGCCTGTTTACACTGCTGTGTACGGAATACAATAAAAATAAATATAAAAAATAAAAATAAACAATATATTTTTATATCATAATTCTTATTTATTATGTCGATTTTTTTAATTAAATCGTTATAATTATGTAAAAACCTTTAATTTCTAATTTTATTTTAAATTCTCTAAATACATTCAATTTAACTAACTAGCTGAGAATATTTACAAGTACTGACAAAACGGCACGTCTGTTGTATAGTAACAAATGGGATGAAATTGCTTCAATAAAGTGACTTCTTCGCTCCCAAAATGGCCATTAGACCCGCCGCAGGACAGGTCTCACGTAAAATATATATTATGTAGATGTATAGAGCTTACCTAATCTGTTTATGTACGGTAATTAATTTATTTTTTATAGTGTTTTTCTAATGGTATTTTTTTTTGTGTTGTTAATGTTTATTGATATATGAGACCATTGTGGTGTAGTGGGTGACTTAGGAGCAAGCGTGATGGTTGTGAGTTTAGATCACTTCTTGGGGGAATTAATTATTTTCATTTTCTTGCTTTGGTAGTCATAGTGTGGTGAGGATTTCCGTCAATTTATAAATTCGCAAATGGATATTACAGGCACTGGTTGTGCATTTAATCTCTGCTATTTGAAATACTTCAGTTAAATTTATTTACATTTTACAGATTTGGATTTCATAAATCAAAATCAAATCAGCTTCACGCTGTATCCCGCACACAGCAGGGTAGGCAGAGGGAACTTAGTGTTAAAAATTCTGGAGGTATTGCGTGTTGAGTGGCAGAACTCAACGCCGCGCTTAGCCTCGACACCACCACAAATAAAAATCACTAAATGTATGATATAGTAATTTATTTAAATAAGTCTAAAAATTGTTTACAGTGAACTAATTACATAAGAAGTAACAGTACGAAATGCTTAAGCATTTGAAAAAAAAAACAATTTACTGAACAAAAAAAAAATAAAAAAAAGAAACAATAAAAAATCAAAAATTCACATACAATTATTTTCAATGCTCGCCCACTTTCGTAATTATCTAGTGACGTTTATAAATAATGAACGTCAGCTACCCGATACTTATCGACTAATGAATCCCGACTGATCGACCGCTCTACTATCTTTTATTGTACTCATGAATTACATTTCGTCTCCAGTCAATTTGTAGGCAGGGGCTTTAGTTTTGTGTATCGATATCGATATATTTTTTTATCGATATGATAATAGATAAATTGATATTGATTTATCTATGTATATAAAACTTTTTCGTTGCATATTGGCGAACTAATGATGTCGTCTGTGACGAAAGTGCTGGACTTGGAAAGTAGAAACTTGGTATATACATAGGTAGTTTAGTTAAACTGCAGAGGAGCGCTAAGAATAATTTGTCAAAATTCTTAAAAGAACGATAAATTTTAAAGTTTGCATGAAACAGAATTGAGGGTGACGACTAGTGTTATTTTTTTTAGCTTTACTCTGTATCACGCATCTGTCAGGGTAGGCAAAGTGAACCTGGAAACCTAGTGTTAAGACAATTCTGTTTCTTACTTTCCGCTGATTTTTGAAGGAATTGCATATTAACGGAACTCAACGCTGCTTTTCCTCGTAACCTCAGCGAAGAAATGAAAATATAAAATACAGAATTTCCTAGATTGGAAATTGAACCCACAACCTGTCGCGCTTACAATCACACGCCTGCCTCCCTGACAATCTCAATTGCCATCTATTGGTAGATTTTTTTTCCACAACCAAGACTCAAGTCTCAATTAAGTAAACCGCAACCAAATGACGATACACCAACAATGATAATAACCAAATATAATATATGTATACAAATCCGTAACAACCACATTATATCGTATTCCACGAAAGCATTACCTCTAACCTAATATTGTGAGACATCCATACGTATATGTGTAAATTGAGTTACGGTTAATTTAGACGTTTATTGTAATAGTCGCTTGTCAGACCACGTGCATGTGTATGATATGGTTAGTTTTGGTTGGAGTTTGCTTCAAATACCTTTATATGATGTGGGTGAGTTGTGGTTGTATAGTTATAAATGATTTTGATTTTAATTAAAATTATGATGAGAATATATATTGTTAGTGTTTGATGGTTTTAGTTAACATTGTATTTGTAATAAAGTTATGTTACATTGAATTTTTTTAGCTTTACAATTTATCTAGCTGGAGTAGCTAGAGGGAAAGAAGTGGTAAATGCTTCGACCTCTGCATATCTCTTTGGCCTCGCCTACTGTTTTTTTCAGCTTCGCGCTGTATACCGCCCACAGCATGGTAGACAGAAGGAACCTCGTTGGGCTGAAAATGCGGCTTTGGCGGTACTTAACGCAGCGGTTTTAATCGACACTAAAGCGAAAAAATGAAAATATTCAATATTTTGTTTCTTATAAAACCCACAACCTGTCGCGTATACACTTTGTGCCACTGTGCTATAACTGTTCTCGATTAGGTACATTACATTTGATTTTAAAATATATAGAATATTATATCTTATGGAAAAAGACAAGCAAACGTAAGGTTCACCTGATGGTAAGTGATCACCGCCGCCCACGACCCCGTGTAACACCAGAGGAGCTACAGGTGCGTTGCCGACCTTAAATAAAGATTTTAGAATCCAGCCTGATTCAATGATACAGCTACTAAGCGTTGATTACTAAGTAGCGTAACTTAACGCCACACCTCATCTATCCAGATTAAAAAAAACAAACAATTAAAATGAAACCTACAACAACCAGAGTCAAATTTAAAAAAACCCAAAAGAAAACCACTCACGAACATCACTATCGAACTTTGTTGAGAAGTCGATACTTTCAGACAATGATAAGAGAAATAAATGATATTTCACAATGACTGTGCGCGGCCTCGAGCTGCCTCTATCCAATCCAATATTGATTTCGAGTGGCCTCTGAATGGGCCACTTGTTATGGGGAAGTACTTTTAAAGTACTAATGGAAAATAAACTTTTTATATTTTATAGCGTTTTCAATTTGTTATCATCAGTTATAGTTACTGTATGGTTGCGGTTCCGATTGATAGCTCATTTTTATTATTTTTTTGTTGTGATGAATCAAGTTTTTGTCATATATTGGTAGCTTTGAAATCAGCTTCACGCTGTATCCCGCACACAGCAGGGTAGGCAGAGGGAACCTAGTGTTAAGACACTCACGTTCCCCACTTTAGGCCAAATTCTGGAGTGCGTGTTGAGTGGCGGAACTCAACACCACGCTTCGCTTCGACACCAGAGCGAAGAAATTAAAATATAAATGTAAATAAATATTTCATCTCCTCGAGTGAGGATCCAACCCACAACCGGCTGATTTTGCAGTCACACTTTGTGCCCCTGGGCCACGACTGGCTTCCTGGTAGCTTTTAAGTATGTAATAATATATAATAAGTATAACAATTTAGGTAAGTGAATTGACGACGACAATATAACATATTAAACTAATTTTATTTGAGGTTTTTTAAATATATTCTAAAATTTTATTTAATAAACGAGGCCGTGATAGTGAAGCTCCATAGCGTCAAACGCAACAGTGAGGTGTTCGATTTCCATTCGTGAGAATTTATTAATTTCATATTCCTTCCTCGGGTAGCAAGACAAAGCGCTTACCGTGCTTTGAAGCTGTTATAATTTAATAAATTCAATCTAGACAAGTTTACGGGAGCGCGAGTGGGCTTTTTAAAAAGTAATAAAACTTTAATTTGAATTTATTTTAATTATGTATTGAACAGAATTTCATGTTCTTATATAATTAATTACTAAAGACTTAAAATACTGAAACGACCAAGCAGAAGCGCATGCTCTTGTCGATTGATTAACTATCTCAAGAAAAATTAATATTAAAAATACATAAGAATGTTTCCCATGGCTTGAGAGGATTCGCGTTACCATACTTAGAATGCTGATTAAGCATTTACCTGTACCGTTCTCATGCCATGAGCCAACATAACTATCTTCAATATATTCTTTGTTTTTGTTTTATTATTATTTTTCTGATTTTGTATAGTTGCAGGGGTGTATAGAGAAACTACTCGTATATAATTATCACAAACTGACAACCGTCGCCGTCTATATAAAAATTAAAAAACAAAATTAATTAAAAACTTACATACCAATATACATTGTTGGCAAAATATCAATTTAGAAATGGGAGTAAATTAATTATTGTTGAGGCAGCGTTGTACGTCCGGAAGGTAGGAAAGAGCTACCAAGATTTATACCTCGCATCCGATGTGGCTTCAGGGTCGAGTGCAAAATGCATATTGCAGCGGAATTTTAAACAGACCGCTCCAATGGTTAGGGGGAACGTTCTCTTTTTATCTCTTTGTGATGGAGATATAATAAAAAATGTATTGTTCATATGGTGCAACAGTGACGTATTACCACTTTTATTTTGGAAAAGTTAAATAATCAGCAACTTTTCAAAAAATGCAAATACATCGTTATTACACCCAGTTGGTGTAATAAAGATGTATTTGCATTTTTTTTGGCCACCCAGTGGCAAGTGACATGATTTTTATCATTTCAATTACCACTCATTTGGTGTATATGAAAAAATAGTTGATAAGCACTTTTCTATTCTATTATGTCGAGAGTGAAATCCATTTGATTTTTACTTATTTAGAAAACGTATAAAAATTTGAACGGACGCGAATCCGCGCCTCCTGGAAACCGACCAGGCGGCGAAATGGAGGCGCGGATTCGAGCTCCACTACGTTCAAATTTTTATACGTTTTCTAAATAAGTATCTTTCTTTCCTAAGTGTGGATTAACACTTTAAAAATGTAAATGTGTTTGATTTTTATCTGACCACGCCACGCTAAGGAGAGTAATGTGTTTAATCAGTCCACGTACATATGCATCTTTTTATATATCTATGTATATTTGTTTTTATATCATTGTTGGCAGTCAATTATTCTTTATTTCATAAAATTTAAAACTACAGGACAGGGAGTATAGCGTGTGGACATTTTTGCAATGTTATTGATCTAAGCGAAGACCTATATTTTTTTAGAATACAATTAAAATATAAAGCTACATTCATCGAATTTATCAATTAAGCATATTCAATATAGTGTCACGTTGAGTTTTGTCATTCATCATAAAATGTCTTAAATTGAGGTGTTGAGCAGTGAGTTTAGTGTCTGGGACACTATATTCTTACACTATATTTATGATAAAACATAAAGTTAAAGCACAATGTAACATAAGAAATACTAGATATAAGACGCTTACCGCTCGTAACTTAACCCCGTGTTCCAGGCAAAGTCTAGAGTTATTAATTAAAACATTATGAGCAGACGCACGTTTCTCCTTTGATAACATAAAATTATGATAACAAAGCTTACTGAATACACGTGGCAAATCACGTTGGGAATATTTACAATAGTTTATTACTTATTAAACTGATTATTTGGTTGAGAGGTCAGTCGTGGTGCAGGAGCTCAAGCATGAGATTGTAAACGCGACAGGTTGTGGGCTCGATTCTCACTAGAGGAAATGAAAAAATTACAAATTTATCGCTCTGGTAATGAGGAAAAACGCGGTGTTGGGTTCCGCCACTACACACACAATGCCTACAGAATTCTCAAGTGTCAAGAATTGGTTAAATGTAATTGATTTATTTCTTTTTAACAAATATATTTCCATGGCACGAGACGTGACATGGTATCTTCATACCTGGCGGATGCTTTATTTGTTTCTTCTATATGAATTTTGACGGCTAATAGGTATATTAATCTCTGATATAAAAAAAACAGGATAAATCTACGTATGCATTAATTTTGTATGAAATAGAGTATTCATAGTTTTTAATCATTTTTATCGATAATATAATTAGGAATTTCCATTTTCTGAAAATTTTTACTGTCACTTCTTAGCTACATCGAAATTCTTAAACGATTACTAAAACTTATTTATGTTGTTAGTATCTCTGTGGTGAGATTTTTTCCGCGTCCCCAAAGATTTCATTAAATTTATTCATATTCCAAATCTATTTTTAAATCTATTCTACGAAAGATGTTAATTTAAAATATTTACTATGCTTTTATATATTAACAGCATTTTCCATTACCTTCAGACATTTTTCTAGAAATACATTTGTATTCACAGACATAAATATGATTCAGTCAGATAAACATATAATAAATATTATTAAATTTATTTCTTAAACTTTTCCCTTAAAAAAAGCTTTTAGCATTCTACCCACACTGTCCTAAAGTACCGCCAAAGACACTTTACAATGACAATACAAAATGGTTGGTATTTTTCAGCCAACCATAGGAACAAGGAACGTAATGTAAAAACGGTCTCAGCCATTAGTGGAGAAAAAGCGAGCATCTCGACAAATTGGGAGAGATACTGTTGGCAAATTACATATAATCTTTTTCCCAAAGCTAATAGGCAGAAATAAGAGATGTCTTCATTTGCATAATGGGATGTAGCTTTAGCCCTCTCTATTCCGTTTTTCAATCACATTTATAGTTTGAGAGGAAGTTGTGGAAATTGTGGTACTTATAAATTGTGCTTAGGTAGATTTTCTTGTTGTAGGATATGTATAATAAGTACTCTATTATTTAAACGTAACTAACTAAGGACGCATTCTTTGTTTTTTTTTAATTTTCAGTTTGGATGGCCAAATTGACTCACCAGACCAGAATAATGACAACAATATAAAACAAGGACATTGTCTTGAGAAGGCTCCAACCATCGCGTGTAAAGTTATAATATACTTTACAAAATGTGAAAGATAATTAAAAATATGAAAATAAGACGGATATTTCGAAAGTAAGAAATAAATACATTTATCATAGAAACAATTTCCATCTGTCATCCCCTAGACTACTTTGTATATCTAAAATGACATTGTATTTTGATTTCAATCCTTATTCATTGTCGTTTGACTTTGAGTCTGATATAATCGTAAGATTTTGTGTCTTTTCAGTTACGCTTTATTAATGTTACGTTTCTTCTTTTATTATGCTAATATCTTTTATCCATTATACACTTTGGTTCTAATATTTGTTGACATTTTATGTTATGACGTTGCTGAAATTATCTGAATTAGAATTTAATTTTAAATAAAATATTAAAAAAATGTATTTTTTACAGCTTTGCTAGCATAGCATCTGGATTGTAGGTAGACAAAAAGAGACATTTAGTGTCAAGACTCCATTTTTCTCTCTCAAATTCAAGAAAAGGCGAGTTGAGTGGAGAAATTCAACACCACACTGTGTTATTTTTTTATTTTTTAACCTTACTCTATATTCTGCACATATAAGACTTCTATGGAACGGTGAATTTGAGAACTTAATGTTAAACTACTCCACTCCCAATTAGGACACTTCCGTTCAATGCTTTCTGTTGAATTCTTGAGGCACCAACGTTACTGGAGCGAATATGAAACTTTTAAATATTTTCTTTACCCAAGTTCAAAACGAAAGAATAACTGTCGCGTTTACAGTGTCATACTTGTGCTTCTATATTATATTTTATCAGAGGAAAAAGGTACATATATATACATATATAATAATTAAAAAATATCTAACATAATATTTAAAAAAAAAATCATAACCTATTAAATAGAAGTTGCATAAATCAGACTTTATTTTCATTTTCGTCTCCTTTTTATATACCGAATACCTACACATATTGAAACAAACGAATGTGAAAAATACGTTTACCCAGTGTCGTATATACGAACTATCGTTAGTCCGACTAACAATGCAATACTCGCCCGATGTCGACATACCCGCTAGCCTACAACTGGAGATCAAAAAAATCGAGCCAATCCTCAGAGGTTTCAGCTTTTCCAACTTTTTTCCTATTTTCAATGTAGTTTTCCAATGGATTTTTATAACAAATATGCTTTTATATATGCTTTTTTATACTGTATTTACTTTTGTGGTTTAACTTTCTAAAATTTTATTTCATAACAAATATTTTTGACTGTAAACAAAGCAAAAATAATTTAATTGACTACAATATAGCGCAATCGAATATGGATTTTTATTCCTTTACTAAACCGCTCATTCAATACACTATAAAAATCAGCTCTACACAATTCCCTGTATAGTAAGGTAGACACAGGGAGACCACACCGTTCCCCACTTTCTAATCTATTTTGGACGCAACTTGACGTCACGCTTTATATGCCAGAACAAAAAAGTGAATACAGTCATATATAATCTTTTTTCCTATTGAGAATAGAACTCAAATCTATCGCGTTTAGATAGCATCCAACTACGCCACGATGGCAAAACGTATTGTTTTTAAAATTAGTAATAAATTAAGGTCAGTTTGTCCACATCCGCTTACCCCTATGAATACTACAGCTGTTTAATAGCAGGGTAAAGCATAGGGAACCTGGAAACTTAGTGTTTACACCCCATTAACAAGATACTTACGCTGCCTACTTTAAGCCGTATTTTTGAGGTTTGAGTGGCGGAACTCAACGACGTCTTGCTTTATTCCCAGATTAAGGAAATGAAAAATATGAAATATTTAATTCCTACAAGACCCACGACGGTCTCATGCTCCAAGTTATCAGCTTCATACTGTATCCCGTACACACTCTGTTCCCCACCTTCTGCTGAATTCTGGAGCCATTGCGTGTTCATTGACGAAACTCAAAGTCACGCTTTACCCCTTTAAATAAATATTCCTCGAGTGAGAATCGAACCCACAATCAGTCACGTTTACAGTCACTCACTGGTGCCCGTGCGCCACGACTGGCCTCAAGATATAAAGGAATAAATAATTTAACAATTTTATAGATAAAATAATTTTATTATCAACTAAATATAGAAAAAAGCAGTCTAATTTCAAACATCAATTAGGAATATTTCATCTAAAAGGAATTCGTGAACTTAAATGGCTTCTACAATCTCAATGAAAATTTATACAAATTCAATATCCAAAGATATTCAATTTTACTGTAATACTTTATCAGTTTAATGAAGACGCTTAAAGAAGCTTTACGTGTTTAATATTAAAATGTTTCGTTTTAATTAGATGCTATTTTAAGAAATGAAAATCGTATATCGTAGACAAGTTTACTCCTTTTTTTAATTTATGATGTATTCTATCATATATATCATCCTATATAACACACTCCGTTCGAAATATTGCAGTTTGAGTGGCGGAACTCAACCTCGGATTTTCTTTTTTAACTAGAAATAAAATTATGATACTACGTTCCCCTTAGTGGAAATCGAATCCACAACCGTCGCGCCTACAGTCAGATGTTGTCTCACTGGCGTCATCAGGACCTCAACTATTATGCTGATATAATTATTGGAAATAAAGGCAATAAATAGTCATTGGTTCAATATTTTTTAACAATTTTGATACAAAAGTGACATAAATCATACGAAAGACTATTAAAATAAAAATAAAAAAAACATAAAGACACTATTGTACTGTAATAGTACTTACAAGTGTAAATAAGCGCATAATCTTTGAAATAAAATGTAAGTTTTAAATTTCATCATCATCTTCTTTCTTGCAGTAAATTTAAATGTGCCAAGATTTTTTTTCATGTAGATTCTCTAAAATGTTACTTTTGCCTTTATTTTCATGACAAGAGGATCCAAGGATATTTGGACCCTCCTGTCTATTATTTAGGCAGAGGGAACCAGATGTTAAGATATTCCGTTCCACAATTGTCGTTGAATTTTCGAGACATCGTGTTAAGTGGCGGAGCTATCAGAGAGAGAAAACGATACTATAAATTATCTCGTATTTCTAATATGGTCTGTAAGGTTGTGGGTTCGATTCCTAAATGGGAATCGAACTTACAATCGTCGCGTTTAAAAACACATGCTGTGATATGTGGAGATATTTAGAAGTGGCTTCTTTAGTTCTCATAAATATTTATTTCAAATATTATTAAATTCGCTTTTGCAACTGATCACAAACAACGTATAAAGTCTAAACTCAGTACGCTTGCCAAGTTCACTGTAATGTGAGGCTCGAAGTTTCTAGAACAGGTGCAAACTTGTACAGAAGGTGTTGAGATTCTCTCACTTAATGAAAATGTTTGTATATCGTGCTATGTAATATTGAAATTAACTAGCTATCAGAATCAGTTTACTTTAAGTTTATTAATTATATGCTTATATTTTTTTAATAAAACTATTAATATCTAATTTTTTATTTGTTTCTTGTTTCTTTCACCGCGCTACTCCGGAATTTCGGCAGAAAGTTGAGAATGGAGTGTCTTAACACTAGGTTCCTTTTGCCTACACTGATGTGTGTGGAATACAGTGTGAAGCTGATTTTTAATTCTTTGTTTATTTTTAAGCTTATAGTGGGTTATTCCCGTATAGTGGGCTACAAAATATAAACGTTGACCCTTTTAGCTGGTAAAAAGGGGGAGTCACACTGGGAGACGTCACGTGTAGACCGGTAGATTTAATCGTGAAAAAGAAAAAAAAACTTGTTTCTCGAGTGGGAATTGAACCCACAGTCACAGTTACAAAGTAACACCGTCGCGCGTTAGTCTTGAAAAATACTCACAATTTTCCTGCAAATTCTCGAGTTTATCTCCTTAGATACATATCTGGTTATTAAACTTTTAATCTGCTGTCAGAATAGACTTAGTATAGTAAGATAAAAAGGATTCCGAGAAAGTATTTTGTGATAAAAGTTTAAAGTATTATTTAGTTCAATTTAAAAGGGATTAGCTATCTTCGAAAGTTGAACGTTTTAAATGTAAGGACAGTCGGGGTCCCGATTCTTATAGAGATAATTAGAATTTTGAGACGATTATGGTCTATTAAATATTTGAAATTTAATTTATTTTCATAAAGATTATTAGAAAATATGAATATACGTTCCACCCAAATAAAAACATTGCGCTAAGTCAAATATCAGAGGTAGTATTTTATTGTATTTGTAATTAAATTAAATGTAATTAATTGAAAAAAAAAATCAGCTTCACGCTCTATCCCGCACACAGCAGGGAAGGCAGAGGGAACCTAGTGTTAAGACACTCCATTCTCCACTTTCTGCCGAATTCTGGAGGAATTACATGTTGAGTGGCAGAACTCCACGCCGCGCTTAGCCTCGGCACCAGAGCGAAGAAACGGAAATATAAATTAAAGTGAAATCTCTCTGCCTACTCTGCTGCGTGCGGGATACAGCGTGAAGCTGATTTTTATTTAGGTAATAATATCAAAGAGAACCTCATGTCAAGATATTGCCATCTCTACTTTAGTTTCCGATGTCCAAAGAAGAACTAAAGTTATTTAAAAATTTTGCCCATTACACAGATTGTCTTTAACTTTTGTTTTCACTTCAGAACATTTTAGTTTTGTTTGAGTTTTTTTTTTTTATTTTTCCTGCATTCCTAACAGGAACACTTTTAAATTAGTTTTAGTAGCACTCAACTAAATGAAATCCCTTTTCGACTACACTCAAGCGTGTGAAGTCGTGGACTTCAATTTTCTTGGTGTGATTTGAAATGGACGGAATAAGCTTTAACTTTTTCTTTTTATCTTTATTACCTTCAATTTATTAGGCAGATAGATATTATTGCTGGATATCATCATCCTTCAACCTTAAGTTTTTAGCTTTCTGCAATACTTAACAAGTTACCTCAATTGACGGGCGAACACCTCCAAACCATCATTTAACAATGACATATTTACATTGTTTGAAATATTATAAGAGACGCCATCAAAGTTAATAAAAATATTCCGAATGAATAGGAAATATAAACTTAAATAAAAATGTCATTTCCTCGAGTGGAGATAGAACCCAAAACCAGTCGATTTTGCAGTCACACTTTGTGCCTCCACGTCACTACTTTCTCCCATACATTTAATAGAATTTATATATTTTATACTAGATTTTATAGTAGAGTCGACAAAACCGATAAGGAGTCGTAATATTTACGCCTACCCCCTTGTCGACGGCATAATTTATAACTTGCTGGGATGCTCAATGCCTTTTATATACGTTCCATTGTTTTCTCAGTTATTTCATAATATTATTATAATTATCGTGTTCTCTTTTATATATATGTTTTTGGTTGACTTTCGTATAAACTGTGTCGTGATTTACCATTTGTGTTCATTATATGTAATTACGAGTATAACAGAACAACCACACGTTTTGCAGCAATGGGCGGGATTTTACACGGAGATGTATGAACATGATGACGCCTCAGTCTTAAGTTAAAAACACGAAAAAATGTTAAAAAAAACTTTTGTGGTTAATTTCCAAAATATTTAAAGTGGCCCAAAATTTGGTATTAAAGCCGCTAGTTCAAGTGAGGTATCAGACGAAAGTGCTCTGGCTAAGCTAAGCTTTAATTTCAGAAAAAGCTCGAGACCTCCAATTTTTACTTACTTTTACTCTCAATTCGCACTTGTACGGCTTTTTAAGTTTTTGTTGAAAAAATAAACATGTTCATAATTTTACTATGTGAGCGACATTTGAGAGCTATAAGGTAATAAGAGACCATCATAGCGCATGGGTATAAATAAGGTTGTGACTATAACGCGACGATCGTGGATGCGATCCCCACTTGCACCAAAGCAAAAGCCCGGCGTTAAGTTCCGCCACTCAACACTCAAAAATGCCTCGATAAATTTTGCTGAAAATGGAAATGGAATGGAAAGAAGTGTCTTTAAACACACTATAGTCCCTCTTCCTATCCTGCTGTTTGCGGGTGTGAAGCTTATTTTTATAACGAAATAAAAATATAATTTTAGTAGACTTATTTATTTATTATCCGACTACGGCGAAGTAAAAAGGAGGGTTATGATTTTGACCTCTCTCTATATATATATATTTATATATATATATATATATATATATATATATAACATCCATACCCATATATATATATATATATATATGGGTATGGATGTTCATCTGTTCCCTCACAACTTCTAAACTAGTAATAATAACTAGACTAATGAGGTATCGTTAGAAACCTCTGGGTCGTTCGCTGGTTATAAGCTACAAGACATCACTTTAAATTTACTACAGCGCAATCTAGGGGACTTAAAGCAAGCTTAAAAATATATATATTTTAAGTGTCGTGTGGTATCAAATAAAAGAGCTTTTTTAGCACATTTCAAATATATAAATATATTAGCTGTTGCTCTCGGCTTTGCTGGCAATCACCTGATAACTACAAGAATTTATAAAATCACTTCTAATCTAGTTACGTATCATAATTGGACAAAAAACACAAATTCACATAACTAAAATAAGTTAAATAAAAGAAAGTTTAAATAATAAAACTCGACTACTAAAACACGCTCTAAAAGCTTCGCTGAAATTATTATTTACAAACTATAAAAAACTTACCGACTATTAAATAAACAACTTAATTACACGTATTATATTTTAACGTATTTTTATTTGTACTTTTTAGAACGTGTTATAGTAGTCGGATTTTAGTTTTTAAACTTTCTTTTTATTTGGACACTTAAGAACAATAATAAATTCATTTCTAAGTTTAGGCTAAGTTGTTATCAGTATTATTCAAAGACACGTTAGAGTCCGTTGCATCCACAAATTTCGCTGCTGGCGTCCACTTTTCAGTTGGTGTGAAAAGTTCTTTGCCCCTCTGTGAAAAGAAACAAAATTAAATAAACAAATTTGAATTATTAATTTAAAAAAAAAATAAATATTAATTTGAATAAAATAGAAAGAAATGTTAACATATTAAGTATAATATATGTTGATATTTTGTATTTTCTAAGATTATGAAAATAGTGTGGGATATAGTTCCTTCACTTGCTTTAAATTAAATTTGAAAAACAACAAATTTCATTAGATGTGTTTCATAATTCTATAATCAAATTCATACAAAAAAAGATAAAAAATAGATAACACATAATACGTTTCAGAGGCCAGTCGTGGCGGAGGGGCACTAAGTGTGACTGTAAAATCGAATGGTTGTGGGTTCAATCCCCACTCGAGGAGATAAAATATTTATTTACATTTATATTTTCATTTCTTCGATCTGGTGCCGGGGCAAAGCGAGGCGTTGAGTTCCGTCACTCAACACGCTCTGTCTCCAGAATTCAGTGGAAAGTGGGGAACGGTGTGTCTTAACACTAGATTCCCTCTGTCTACCTTGCTGTGTGCGGGATACAGCGTGAAGCTCAAAATTTAAAAAAAAACATTTGATTTCAAGATTCAATTTAAATAAGGTGAAATAGATTACTTAAACCATAATATATTTTTAAGTTAATAATAATTTATTAATATTAAGTTAATGCGACCAAAATAAGTCAATGTCGACTTCTAAACTGTTGTTAATTTATTGTGCGTGACTCGAGCTTATTGGTAGATACGCATCTATCACCTTGAGCTCTGGTCACGAAACATTACTTTCCGAATAAATATAACGGAATATTTAGACTGTTTTATAATAATCAGCTTCACGCTGTATCCCGCACACAGGGTAGGCAGGGTAGGCAGAGGGAACGCAGCGTTAAGACACTCCGTTCCCCACTTTCTGCCGAATTCTGGAGGCACGAAAAAATGGAAATATAAATTTAAGTAAATATTTCATCTCCTCAAGTGGGGATCGATCCCACAACCAGTCGGTTTTACAGTCACACCTCGTGCCGCTGCGCCACGCCTGGCTATAGACTGTTTTATACATTTAGAATATCAGAACAGTAGATTACGTATTATTGATAATATGTGTGTCTGTGTTTCTATTTGCATCCCAACTTAGCAATTGAGACAGAGGAAACCATGTGTTCAGGCACTCCGGTTCTCTCTTTTCGCTCAATTTTCGAAACTGCGTAGCGAAACTAAGCGCCGCTCGTTTCCTTGTTACAACACGGAGAAAATTATAATAATTCACTACTTCAAGTAAAATAGATATCATTAATTAAATTATTCTTATAAAAAACAAGGCATGGCGAAATTTGTTTCATCATCATCAATATGAGAAAGAGACTAAACATAGATTTTTTTCTCTTTCATTAATAAAGAGAAAAAAAATAAACAAAATTAATAATACTATATCAATTTAATACTTACGTATCCTTTTTGCCACGCCCACGCTACTCCAATCGGAAGGAGAATGATTGTAGAAGATCCAATGATCCATCCAATTATATCGGCGAAAAGTGGGAAAACATAATCTGCAAATGAAGGTGGGGTCCACTCCACCAATACGAATATTAGAATGAACTGGAAAAAAATATCATTATTATATAAAAAAACTTAAATACTAAAAAAATCGTAAAATACTACCGTATCACAATTTTAGCTATGTACTTATTTTTATTTCAGTTTACACTTTTCCTAAGGGTAGAAAAACGCAACATAGAGTTAAGACACTCCTTCCTTAATTTTCCGCACAAATTACATTCTTATTAAGTAGCAGAACTAAATACCGCAATTTGTCTCGATAATAATAATAATAATAATTAAGCCCTTTATTTCACACCCACATATTTACATTTTAATTGACGTTAATCTTATATTAATGTTAGTATGAAATATTTGATATAAAGCTAGTGTTAGTACTGTTAGTTATCTAATTCTTGGATGTGAATCCCTGTTTGGGTGAAGGCCTCCTCCATCCTCTTCCATTCTTCTCTATTTTTTGCTATCGTCGTCCAATTTATTCCCGCAATATCTATTATGT
>JAATLQ010034936.1:0-25608 GCA_013421005.1 Heliconius erato x Heliconius himera | reverse complement strand
TCGCGGCTAACAGTTTTATTTTCCCGAATAAACTTTATCAAACAAAGCGTGCGTGCCCCGCGCCCTGCATCTGCTCGCCCAGCTGTTACTCCTGCAGCTGGCCGCGCCGTCTCGCTCCCGCATGCGCGCCGCCGCCGCGTGCGAGCGGGACGCGCGTCGCGGCGGTCGCATCGAGGCCCTTCAATTCCCTGTGCACGGCCCATTCGCAGTCCGTATCCCGACGCCGGCGGGCACGGGCAAGCACGAGCGAGCGAGCGAACATGACGAGCAAGCGTAAGCGCGAGCGCGAGAACGAGACTGAGCGGCAAGTGAAGCGACAACGGCGCCGCAAGCGGTCCCGCAGCGAGCCGCTCATGAACGACTCCGACAACGCGGAGAAGAGACAGGCGCTGAAGCGGCTCTTCGGCAGGATTTGCTCCGTGGAGATGGACAACGAGAACCAGCCGCCGGACGACTTGTTCGACAACATGAGCAACTACGCCGAGGAGGAGGACTACGGCGACGAGAACGACGACCCGCTGCTGGACTCGGTGCCGGTGGACATGGACCCCGAGCAGCTGGGCTTTCTGGTGTGCGCGCAGGAGACGCTGCGGTTCCTGCACGGCCGCGGCATTCCCATCGAGCACCCGGTGTTCTCGCGGCTGCGCTCGCGCCTCCTGCGCGGCATCGGCGAGATGGCGATGGCCTGAGTGTTGCTTGGCCCAGAGCCCGCAAGAAACTCAACCTCCTTCTAGCTTCTCTCCGAACGATATCCTTCCGCAGTGTTATTCATTCGGTGTCATCGGTGTGATCTTCCTATTTAAAAACTGTTCTATTCCTAACTTCAGGGCTCTGGATAGTGCTTAAGTGGTATAAGTGTAAAGTTGATTGTTGTTAAAGCAACAGGTGGCCCGCGAGGGTGTCTAGTCATTAATTCTAGTCAATAATGAAATATATTTGTTAAACAAAGGAAGTATTGATATGATATATTGAATGTAATTAAATCATTCGTCCACAAATGTGTTGTTTTTCTTTTATTATCCTTACACACCTTTAATAAAGTTTCAAATGTACATACACAAAAAAACTAGGTTGTTACCACCCAAACAAAATTGAAATTTTAATATTTATTTTTATATAAATCTCAATTAAAAGTTAAAAAAAAGTATTATTCATGCGACGCTTTGCGAATTTCATTATTACACAATAAAAAAGCTATATTAGAAAAAAAACTATAAGAAAGCTCACATATAATTTAATAATAAACAAATTAAAAGCTTAACTTAAAAAAAAATCAACATATTATACAACAAATAAAACAGAAAATAATAAACTAATCTCAAAAATCACAAACTTAAACACAAATATAAAAAGAAAGCAATGGACCACCTGAAAATTCGTAGAAATCATTCATTCATTACATATGTATGTATATTCCAAAAAGTGGTCCACAAAAGCTTTGTGCCAGTAGTCTAGTTACCGATCCGAATTCAATAAAAAAGACAACCGCGCCGTTGACATGTGAATATCGCAAAAATGCAATAAGGTATCGATGTGCTATGGTTTATTAAGGCTGAAGTTAATAGTTGTTAGTATACACAGCGTTTTCTTAAATAAAACTTTTATATTCATATACTTATTTATAAAAAAAATTGAAAATATTTTTTTTTTGTTGATGAAATTAAATTTTAATTTGTTAGAAAATAATTCAATAGTTTATTTTATTACAATCTTTATTGGATTGTAATTTTAGCTTGAAAAGTTGAGAATTGAAAAACTTGTTATAATAACAAAGAAAGGTTATTAGCACACTACCTACATGAAGTCCATAAATATCTATCATCTACTTTGAAACAGTTTCAAGATGTTCTTAAGATTTTAATAATAAACAAGTTAATGAGAGAGAAAAAACTAGAAAAATGGAAATTTATATTAATATTACACATTAAAGCTATTATAAACTTACATTTATTTTATAAATAAGTGCGTACTTCCTTAAATTTATGTTTGTCATCTTTTATAAATTATATTTTCCTTTGAGCTACGATTTTGAAATTGGTACGGAACCGTCAGTAGGAGAGTCCGATTCGCGCCAGAACGGTTTTATTGCTAAGTAGAGACAAAAGAAAACAACATAGAAAAAATATTAAATGTTGACTAACCTAAATATATACTTATAATTTTATAAAAGTTCTACAAGATTCACAGTAAAATGACTTCATTCCGCTTATGATTTACGAATATTTAGTAACAAAAAACAAATTTACAAAGCGTTAAACCAAGAGCACCTACCGACATATTTGACGACAGTCGGTAACCTAATTAAATATAATTAAAAATAAATAAATCGGCTTCACGCTGTATCCTGCACACAGCAGGGTAGGCAGAGGGAACTTAGTGTTAAGACACTCCGTTCCCCATTTTCTGCCGAATTCTAGAGGCATTGCGTGTTAAGTGGCAGAACTCAACGCCGCGCTTTGCCTCGACACCAGAGCGAAGAAATGGAAATAAAATTTAAGTAAATATTTCATCTCCTCGAGTGGGGAATCGAACCCACAAGCAGTCGGTTTTACAGTCACACTTTGTGCCGCTGCGCCACGACTGGCCTCGGCTTAATTAAATACGAGAGTAAAATTTCAAATATAAAATGACAGATTCTTTCAGCAATAGCATTGGTACCTAAGTGTATTATTATTTATATCCAAATATCAAATGCATAAAGAACACAAAAAATTAAAAAAATAATAGAGTAAACATAGAGACATTCCGTTATCCGTTTTCCGCCTAAATTTGAGACATTTAGTAGTAGAAATCAACGCCGCGTTTTGTCTTACCTAAAGGTACATGTTTCGTTGTGTATAGCATGTGCATGTGCATGTGTATGTATGTATTTATAACGGTGTTTATAAAAAGTGACGCGGATTGAAATCCCAGCGCCCCTCTTTTAAACATGGTCCCCTGTCTTTCTTTTTACCAAAATTTTTACTTGTGAATTGGCATCTATGGCAATATAATGAGGGCACCATAATAATAATAATATAAAGTTTGTTTTTTATACCTTTTTGTTGATAAACAGTGCGATAGCTGTTTATTTATTTGAGTTCGTTATTATTTTGTTTTTATTTCAGATTCACCTCTATCCCGCATGCATTACACATACCTACATGGTAGGTAGAGGGAACCTAATGGCATGAATCACCGTTCCCCAATTTCCGTAGAATTTTTGAAACATTGTGTGTTGAGTGGTGAACATCAATGTCGCGCTTTATCAGAGAAAAGAGTGGGAATCGAACCCACAACCGACGTGTTTACACTCGCACGTTTGTGCTCTTACGCCACGATAGCTTCTAGTATAAAGTTCATAGAGCTTTCTAAATTCGATTTGTCATAGAAGTCTAAAGATAATTTTATATTTTCGTTCTGTACGGTTTATTTTACGACAAGCAAAAAAAAACAAAATAAATGATATTTTTTATTCTTAATTTTACTTTTCTCCATAGGATACAAATATATTATTGACATTAAATATAAAGACTAATTTTAAAAAAAAACAATCAAAAGAATAAATTAAAATAGTTTTATTATAAATAAACTTGTTTACATGTATAAAATTATATCATCTTAAAAAAAATAAAAGGCTAAATAATAATTTTCTTAAAAGCAATTATAAACTATTATAAAAGTCACTAATGATATACAATACTGACTATAAAATATAATTTATTACACTAGAGCTTTGGCGTTATTTTTTTTCATATAGGACACAAAATCGATATAAAGAAAATTTCTTAGTTCACTTCTTCTTCTGTTCTTTGATTTAAAATTTCTATAGAAATTTCCGATAACAAGGTTATGTGTCCATAAAAAAAACATACAAAATAAATATAATTGTCGCTACATATATATATTTATCTAGTTATTGCAACAAAGTAACAAAATGACTCGTATGTTATTTATAGAAATTATAATACAATGCAGCCCATAATCCATTGTACAATCAAAATCAAAGTATACATTAAATATTGTTTTTTAATTGTATTTTTTACACGAAAAATTGAAAATATTTTATTATTTTTCCCTAAGATACAAGAGAGAAAATGATGAAATATCCACTAAAATTATTATAAATAAAATTTTTGTCCCTACAGTCCATACACAATAATATGGTTTATGAGATAAAGTTAGCAATTACAACAAACATTACACAATTTAAATATTAATTTATATTTGAATTAGATATTTTCGTTTATATAATCCACCATATCAGATATTCTTTTGACAAAAAAGAAATGTTTTTTGCTTTGACACATACATTTTGTCTTAACTATTATTTATGTTATTAGTAAATAATATAATTTTTAATTTAATAATCTGTATTGCTTTCGATTTATAATAATAATATATTTATACGGAACGGAGTGTCATAACACACGGTTCCCTCTGTTTACCATGTTGTATGCGGGATACAGTGTGAAGCTGATAATTATACTAATATTGAAAAATAAAGTTTCAACCAATTCAAGTAAAGCAGTTATTTCAAACAAACGCACAGACAAACTGACAAATTTAAAAAAAAATCATTATTTTTGGTTCTTATTCATATTTTTTTACATATTTTTCGATTCGATTTTATTAAGTTAATAATAAACAGATTCACGCTGTATCCCGCACACAGCCGGGTCGGCAGAGGGTACCTAGTGTTAAGACACTCCGTTCTCCACTTTCCGCCGAATTCTGCAGCCATTCCGTGTTGAGTGGCGAAACTCAATGCCGCCCTTTACCTCCACACCAGAGCGAAGAAATAGAAATATAAATTTAAATAAATATTTAATTTCCTCGAGTGGAGATCGAACCCACAACCACCTCATATTATGAGTATAGATAACGAATTCACAAATTTATGACAAAATAAAATACTACACATATAAAAATCACACAATAAAATGTAAATGTGCGTAACTGTTATCGCTTTGATGAATGGAATCATATGAAGTAAATTCACTAATTCTATACAGTAACAGGGTAATTTTGCTAGCGCTCCTAACGTAATCTCTTTGGAGTACAATACAATACGATTATTGCTTTGGTTACAGTTAGTTAGTTACAGTGCAATTCAATTTACATGAAAGACGAAAGCTTAGGTTTTTTAGGATTCCGTAACTACCAAAGGACAAAAAAACTGAACCCTTATATCACATCTCTTTGTCCGTCTGTCAAGATCGTTTATCTCAGGATCGCCTGAACGATCTGTATTAAGCTGTAATTAATATCAAATATTTAGTTCTCAAATACCTTGGAGCACAGGAAAATTAAGCTTTTAAGTTAAAGCAAACAAAAGATATAAGCATTTCTACATCATTTTTTGCTACATTTTACCAAAACCACTAGATTGGAGAAATACTTATAGAAGGCAGTATCGTGGCATATTTGGGTCTCAGAGGACCCTCTTTCTTACCCACCCGGTGTCGCTGTAAAGGCCAATAGGACGAGCTTACAGCATTTCAAATTCACCTAAAAAAACACAATATTTGAGATATTTGTATAGGCGGTGTGGTTTCCATCGGTTTCCTGCTCCATTTAGAAAGAGTGCGTTGGGTTCTGTCACACAACCTTTACATGACTAATGGTCGGAAAGTGATCAAAATAATACTTTAACAGTTATATTTTAAAAATAAATATTCCCATAGTAAAATTTCAATCTACAACCCCCGCGTTTATTCAGACACGTGCCGACTGACTCCGGGGGCCAAATTATTTGCCATTTACGAAACAGAAGTTGCACGATATTTGGTTAAGCAACCACAAAAAATGGGTTTCAAACTTAACCACAGTTGTGACAAAGTAAATCGATACTAATATACAATACATATAAGTAACGCACTGCCACATGCCAACGCACTGTATCGAACAAAAAGCAATTATAACTTGGTGAATTAACTAATTCGAATACGCTATATTACAGCCTCTATACGCATATTGTATGAGCAAACTCTTTATATCTTCACGAGACTTTTCAATATCATAAGACGCTTCCTCACTTTTAGTTAAGTTGGTAAAATTAGAATTATTTTCAAGTAGTTCCTTGTTTTGGAGATAAATAGATGAAAGTTCGTTGTAAACTTCGTGTGCGTTCAATCTAGTTTGTGGGAAAGCTTCGCTTTTGGTTACATTGACGGCGGCTTCTGGAATCATTCTGAAAATTAAAATAGCATTTTAACTAAGCGAAAAATGATAGGAAAGGATAAGATTTAGAAATGTATAATAACTTTTAAGTGGCGAAATCCGAAAGGATAGTTGGGTGGTTTCTAAGAAGCGCGGGTGTTAGTCCCGTTTCGTTCAAATATATTTTTAATTCTTTATATTTCCTTTTAAAAAAAAATATGCAATAATTGAACAATACAAGCTTGTATTGTTTAATAGTTTTACTGAATATAATAGTTATCATTTAAAATTTTCGAGGGTAATATATTTGAAGGTAGAAAAGAAAATAAAGAAACAAAAATGGCCTAATGACATTACGAATTTCTCCCTTCCTATCACTATTATTCCTTCCTTCTTCTATATACCTTCTATTATCTGTATTTATACATCTTCCTATTATTACTACACAAAAAGAAGGAAAAGATTTTTCCGAGGGACCAATCTGTGAGAAAGCATTATATATTTTTTCTTTCTTTCTTCGACAGTTTTGTTTTGTCTTACCTCTTAAATAAAACTTAATAAATATAAATATTGTTTGAGTTAAATCAAATTAAACCTACTATTTTATTTGAGGCCGGTCGTGGCGCAGCGGCACGAGGTGTGACTGCAAAACCGACTGGTTGTGGGTTCGATCCCCACTCGAGGAGATGAAATATTTACTTAAATTTATATTTCCATTTCTTCGCTCTGGTGTCGAAGCTAAGCGCGGCGTTGAGTTCTGCCACTCAACACGCAATGCCTCCAGAATTCGGCAGAATGTGGGGAACGGAGTGTCTTAACACTAGGTTCCCTCTGCCTACCCTGCTGTGTGCGGGATATAGCGTGAAGCTAATTTAATTTAATTTTTTACTATTTTCCCTAATCTAAAAAGTAATACGCAGTAAGTAATGCGCTTAGTCAAGGACAAATTTAAAGGTAATCTATGTTTTACTAAATAAACTTAACATTTGTGATTCAAATTCGTTTTTTAATATCATAAAATTATCGAATTTCCAGTATCACAAACACAACTGGATGGTCAATCGTTATTTAACAGAGTGATTGAGTTGAGTTATTTTGGTTTTAAGATTCCATGCTATTATCTAAGGCTAGCTACCTATCAAAACAGAGGTAACTACCCAGAAGATAGCAAGCATACTTTATTTAAGAGAATATCTTTAGTTCAAAGGAACCCCATGTGGAATTTAAACCCTGATTTACAATTCAATCAGACTAGAATACATACTGACCACTTCAAAGTAGTTGTTTATAGAATATTTCATCTCTGCGTGATAAAAATCCAATCCAAGTGTCTTGTGTAAAAAGATCGGTATGCAAACCTCTAGATTACAAACCTATATTTCCTTAACCTATAATTTATTATAGGTTAAAAGGAAAATATATATTAAAATATAGGTTGTATTTATATTTTTAACCATTTAGGTAACAACAATCAGCTTCACGCTATATCCCGCACACAGTAGGGTAGGCAGAGAGATCCTAGTGTTACGACACTCTGTTCCCCAATTTCCGCTAAGTTCTGCAGCTATTGTGCAATGTGTGTTGAGTGGCCGAACCCAACGCCGCGCTTTACCAAAACCAGAGTGAGCAAAGAAAATATAATTTTAAATGACTACTTAATTTCCTCGGTTAAAGATCGAACCCACAATCAGTCACACACTTGCGTCCCTGCGCCACGACTGATCTCTTTTTTAGGTAAGAACTAAATTCCTATATACAGAGTGGAAGAGGCAGCGCTCCATTTACGGAAACAGCATAGAGGGTAAAATATTTCAAACCTATACCTAAAGAAATTAATCAAGATGCCCCAACAGTTTGGACGTAGGATTTTTTTTTTATTTCACGATTTTTATCCATACCTGTATTTCGTGTGATGCGATTACGTATAGATCCCAATAACATAAACACTTACTACTACAAAAATACTACTAAAGGTTAAACAACTTTTAACTTTATCGCCAATACATACGACTCGATTTCGAAATGAGGCGTGTGCGGCGGTGTTCCTTTGATAGGTTTATGTGTGCGTGCGTCATCCTTACAAATGGCGTTTTGTTTTAAAATGACAATTTTATTATTTATTTTATTTGAAAAAAAAAACTTTTTCATATTTGGGAATTTATTTTTTTCTGAATTATATTAGGCTTTTATAGAGTAGTTAAAACTGTGGTTTCATTTAATGTGGTGCTGACACTTCCACCCTGTATATTTACACTCAAAATACAAAACATATTAATAATCCACGTTCTAACACTAATAATTATGAGTAGTTGCATCTATGAAAGCGGCATTTAAGTCAATGAATAGGTATAGAAATGATATATTACAGCATATTGCCAAAATGATACGTACTTAACTCAGTTGTAATTCCGAGAACGTTGTCGATATTTTGAACTCCCTTTTGACATCCATAGCTTTATTAAATTATCGAAAATTTCAAAGGCAAATTGTTTTGTTGACTTCGTTTTGTCTGAATTTTGTTGTGTTACACTCACTTATTATTATTATTAAAATTGAGTAATCTAATTTAATTGGAGTAACGTAAATATTAAATAAATAATTTATAATCATTACGCAATAAACTTTAAAGTAAATGAAAAAGAAATTTATATTAACAATGATATTATTTTTTCTGGATATAGCAGGATAGGCAGAGAGGTTCTCTGCCTATCCTGCTATAACACTTAAGACACTCCGTTTCCCAATAATCCACCACCGTTCCCCACTTTCTGTTGAATTTTATGCTGAAAGTGCGTCAAGACGGCCTCAAATTAATACTGTAAATATGGATATTTGAATATAGTTCTTAGATATAAAAAATAGGCACTCGATTTATAAAAAACACGTTTTAAGATACGATTTTAACATGTGTTTTTTACATAATTATAGGGAAGATATTTATTTATAATTTATAACGATTTTTCCTATACCGACAGGCTATAATTTACAAGTATAACTAATAATAGCAGTTGAAGCACTGATTTCCACATATTTATATCTTTTTTTTAAACTATACCTACAGTTTCTCGTATGTACAAGGCAGTAAAGTAGGCAGACTTCACTTTCAGTGTTCATTTTCAAGACATTGTGTCAAGACAGAACTCAATGCCGCTCTTTGTCTTTGTTACCAAAGTTGAGAAATGTCAATAATTCCCCCGAGTTGGTATCGAACCCACAACCATCACGTTTATAGTCAGACAGTCAGAGTATATAAGATTAATTAAACATAAAGTAGTACATGTAAGTATATAAACCTTGTATTCGCCGCACTGAACGATCAAAATAAAAAGCTAGTGTTGCCAATACAAAGAGTTGAAAAATAAAATGGCGATACTAGAAAACTATCACCCAAAACTCGTTGTTTTACATAAAAGGAAAACACCAACAAAGTAAAACAGAATGGCTAGTGACTTCAAGTGCCCACAGTCGATGGAAACAACAGACCCTTCTAAAATTCAACAGATATTTTTACGGCCTACTTATATACACAACTTTCACATAAATAGTCAAATAACTATTTATTCAAATGATAGGTAGTGGATTCGATACTCATGATATTAAATATTTAATTTCCTCGCTCTGGTAATGCTGAGTGGCAAAGTGCAGCTTTGAGTTCCGCCACTCCACAATGATTCTAGAATTCGGCAGAAAATAGAGAACGGAACTGTCTTAATCGGAACGGAGGATCATAATACTAGGTTCCTACGTTCCCCTTTGCCTACCCGGCTATGTGCGGGGCAGATCTTAAAGCTAAAAAAATACTCAATTAAGAATATATGTTTAAGTATACACTAATGTACTACATTACATACCAGGTGTAACAAATCGAGACTGCCTACAGAATTCGGCGGAAAGTGGAAAACGGAGTGTCTGACATAAGGTTCCCTCTGCCTACCAGTGCAGTGCGCGGGATACAGCGTGAAGCTATGTTTAACTTTTAATGTAAAGTGAAAATTAGTTTCTTTAGTTAACTTTATTTTTACTTAAAAATGTTTTTATTGAAATACACTCTTTCGTAGGCTTTTTAAATTAATTTTGTAAGTATAATATTAGCTTTTAATATCAAAGGGAATTATTCATATAAATACACAGTGATATTAGTAATTGTATCAAATATATCATATTAGCGCTCCCTTCGCCTAGATAATAGCCTAATAAGTCACGTCGAGTTTACCTTGTCTTATGTATTTATCTAAGTATGATATGTTATAGTTAAACGCTATATTATATATAATCGCTTCAAGCTGTATCCCGCACACAGCAGGGTAAGCAGGAGGAACCTAGTGTTAAGACACTCCATTCCTCATTATCTGCCGAATTCTGGAGGCATTGCGTGTTAAATGGCAGAATTCGACGCCGCGCTTTACTTCGACACCAGAGCGAAGAAATGGATATATAAATGTAAGTAAATATTTCATCTCCTCGAGGGGGGATCGAACCCACAACCAGTCGGTTTTACAGTCACACTTCGTGCCGCTGCGCTACGACTGGCCTCGATATTATATATGCATATATATAAATTAATCATTCGAATTATTTATATATTTCACACATACAGATTCGATTGTATAGTTTTTTTGTTGGTACTTTTAACTTAAAAACACTAAACTTTTTTACTTTCATGGTCACTATACTTTCAAAAATAGTGAGCGAATTGCAAAACCGTATCGTATATTTGGTGCATCTATGACGTAATTACTTTAAAAAAAAAAGAGTTTAATATATACGTAAACGTATACGAAAATATTATTAACAAAACTTTGATAGCATATAATATATCAAAAAGTGCAAATACGTCATTGTTGCACCAAACAAAAAGTTACGACGACAGCACGTCACTACAACAAAGCCACATAAGGTCACACTGCTATAATAATAATAATATAATATGAATGAATAGACATAAAAGCATGTGCCAGGGAAACCTGCCAAGGCATCCTGTGACCCAAAAAATGAAAACCCACCTGCACTCCCCACCGTATTCTTGAACAAACCTCACAACCACCTCAAACTTGTAAGGCGAAAAAACACACAGAATTCCCTTCCGAGCTATTAATCGTACAGGAACTTTCGACAAAATGCCCGGACCGACCGACCGACACTCATTTACCATCGTTTTACAAATGCCTTGTAACTAATATGTCAAATGAAATTAAGACTTATTAAAACAGATATAGAGTTCGTTTTAAGTTGATGAATTAAAGTTGAGGGTGCATCTGGAAGCCGTCTGGCCCTATTTTTGATTTACCCTAACATGTGGTGGAGTGAAGTTCGAATGCGCTAGCTCGGATAAATGGCGTCTATGAATACCAACGGATTTCATTTTTTTTTCAACGCACATAAAAAATGTTAAAGCAATCGTATAATGAAACGTGATGCGGAACTTATTTGGTTTTTATAAAGTATGTTGTTTCGTTGAGCTATCGTGTCTCAGTTGGTGCTGTTAAGTTTGGATACTGTGGTTGCGGGTTTGGGTACGACTTGAAAAATGTTTATAAAGTGTATATGGGGCACAAATCATTATTTTAAGATATTTTAGCTTGAAAATATTGAATATCGATTTATTGTTTAATTATTATAATTTAATAATTAAATATTAAAGTAAATGTCGTGTCTATTTGAGTCAAGTGGCAGAATTAAAAATAATATTTGTAAATAAAAATGCTACTATAGACAATTACATCTGAATAAAGCGAATAATTTTTGGTTCTGTTCTAGTTTTCGTAAGAAATTAAAGTAAAAAGTATTGATGTGTATTATCATTGTGAAAATGGACCCTGAACATCAATATACCTTATCGTCGACATATACATGTATACATGTCTGTTTGCTTTCTGTTTGTCAAGGCTAACCTCCCGAACAGCTAGACTGTCTTTTATGATACTTTTACAAAATATAGAGGGGGCTACGTAGCAGTATCATTTTATAGGTCAAAAGGCAAAAACGTAAAACGCAAAAAAAACCGCATGCCGCGCGTGCCTTCATGTCGTCTGCGTATATAGATATGAAATAACTAAATAGAAATTCTAATAAATAATACAATTTTAGCAAGTTAAATCAAAAGATTTAAATTGCGATCTATTAACGCCCAATATTTATAACCTATCTCCAACGTCAATCTCTAGATTGGATAGATATATGAAACAATCTAAGATTGACGTTTTTTTTTATTTTTTTATACTTGAATTGTTTTGCGCCACAGACAATAGGAGGGCGCCACAGGAGATAGGTTATTAATATTGGGCGTTAGTCTGTAACTGAAGATGACCATACCAAAATACAATTAATTACATAACAATTTTTCCCTGAATATACTTTTAAAAAATTCAAAAAATATTCATTAAGTCAAAGCGGGTGATGCAGCGCGCAGACCGGTGTGTAATATATTTAGGTATTTCTCCATCTGTTCGAGGAAATCTCAATGTATATAGTTGTTGTTCAGTGTTTAATGTTTAGATAGAACGAGATTTATAAAAGTATCATTAAATCTCTCCTACTACAAAAAACACAATAAATGCTCAGTTGGAGCTCGTTTAAATACATTGGTTATTGTTTAGGGTACTACTTGGATAACTGTTTATATGTATCGCATATTTATTCGCTTTTTTCACAAATTTACTCATATATCACAAAAGGTTTAGAGAACTTAGGATCATGATATCCGATAACCACTCTCTGTCAGAATTCGAGACATTATTTGTTGAGACGGCTTGTTGCACTTGCTTGAAGTCGCATTTTGTCTAACCAGAACGTGCAGATGGTAATAGACATAATGACAGTAAGTAAAAATCACAAAAATTATATATTTAATTATTAAAACCCCGTTAATAAATTACAAAACACGCATTCATTTTATTATTAAGTCTAGGATTAATAAAAATAATATTAATTACTTAATTTATTAAAATAAAAAAACGAAAATACGGCATCCGCCATGATGTGTTGAACGCCAATCAGAGCGATTACGTCACGCCTTAGTAAATAAACGAATTGACATTTTGTATTGTATACAATTGGTATTGACAGATTACTCAGATCTGACGTCACAAAATGCGATAAATAAATTTTATATATTATAACTGCCGTAGTTACCGCGAAATACTACGAGCTAATCTTACTTGGCTTACATTCTGGCTTTCACAATTTATATTTTCATCTTCACCCATTTTTTATACAAAAAGAAAGTAAAAAGAACTTTTGTTACAAGCACCATCTTCCTTTCATTCATTGTTAGCGTTTGTAAAGCGCAAACCATGGGCCGCAAAAAGTAATAGGTAGAAATTTAAAAAGAAATTATATTTCATACAATGGTATAACAAAAAGATATTAACTCGTTATCAAACTTGCGACCATTCGAGTATAACGAAATTTCACTTTCTGCAACTTCTTCGGCGGAAACCTAATTTCAAGACATCTATTCTTCGCTATATGTAATTATTATATATTGAACATCGAACATTTCCTTACCCGAGAGTATTAATATGAGGGCAGTCGTGGCGCAGGGGCACAAAGTGTAACTGTAAAATCGACTGGTTGTGGGCTCGATCCCCACTCGAGGAAATGATATATCTATTTAAATGTATTTCCATTTATTCGATCTAGTGTCGAGGTAAAGCGCAGCGTTGAGTTCCACCACTCAATATGCAGTGCATCAAGGATTTGGTGGAAAGTGTCTTAACACTAGGTTTCCCTTACCCTGCTGTGAGCTTGAAGCTGATTAGAGTATAAATAATTTAGAAATTGATTTACTCCGTTTCGTTATCGAATCCACAGCCATCGAATATACAGTGATAGAATAGTCAGATATTGACCCACGGCCCAAGGCTGATCGTGCCACATTTGACCACGAACATTGTTGGTCCAATGTCCACTCGGAGGAATGAAATATTCAATATTTTTATTTCTGGCAACAAGGTGAAGCGCGGCGTTGAGTTCCGCCTCTCACGAACACGAACTGCCTCGAGGATTCTACAAAAAACGGAGAACGGAAGTGTTTTAATGCAGAGTGAAGCTAAAAAACATTAAAGAAATAAATAAAAAATAAAAAAGGTTACAAATAAAAATCGGAACAGTAACAAAAATAAAAGGCAAATCAACGTCAATACAAGGACGATTAGAGGAAAAAATTCGTTGGATCAGATTATAAAAGCCTGGATGTTTATTATTGACTTCGTTTCTTTTTCGGCGTAATACTTTTCAAGTAATAAACTTTTGGGATTTATTGAAATTTTATTGATTTTCAATTATCAATTTTTTTTTGTTCCACGCTGTATCCCGCATATATATAGTAGGCAAAAAAACTTACGAGATATTACGTGTTTAGTGAGGTGAAAATAAAAAACTTTTTTTTCTTTTTTGTTCATTGATATCCCCACATAGCATGGAAGGCAAAGGGAATCTAAGGCATAGCACGTTGTGTGCGGAACTCAACACCGCGCTTTGCGCGGTTTTAGGAAATGAAAATATTAAACATTTCATTCCTCCCAATAGTAATGAAACTGACAACCTTCACGTTTACGTTTTAAGAAATCATAAGATACATATATCAATTTCCTTAACACAATATACACAGCTAAATACAATTATCTTCTATAATAGTCTTTAGAATAAACTTCTAGAATATAAAACTATATACATACATATTTTTATACAAAAAAAAACTAAAAAACACCAACAAGTGATAACGTCACTATACACCTAACCGGTTAAATTGAAATTGGAAAGTATTTGAAGAGGAACTGCTTCGAAAAACCAATACTTTACGCAGACATTTAACATTGAAACTGTTAATTATATTTTTAAACATTTTTAAAGTGTTATTCCACACTTAGGAAAGAAAAATACTTATTTAGAAAACGTATAAAAAATTGAACGTAGCGGGACTCGAACCCGCGCCTCCTGGAAACCGACCAGGTGACGTTTAGAAAAACACGTCTAAGAACATAGTGCTGTAATTAAATAAGACAGTAAATGTCTTATTCTTATCATACTTCCAAGACAATGATGGATGTGAGCACACAGCGACAAAACAAACACCACTAGTCTATTATACAATAAAATCATTCTGTCGTAAACTGCGCAGGCGACGAGCCGCGCGTGCCTTCCTTGATAAAAAAACTAAATCGTGACTGGAATATATAAAGTGATGTGCTGAATTGGACTATTAAGTTTGTAATCTGTGTGTTTATTTGCAATTATTTTAAAGACAAGGATATGAATAGTTCCTGTGCATTTTAATAAAATTTCGGAAAACTTGACAAGGTCGTCGAGGCACATGTGAGGTTTCTACAATGGTAATATATTTTCAATTAACTATTATAGAGCCTTAGAGTCTTATATAATTTTTTTATATAAAATATCTTTGTATCTGTGTTATCTGTTATATAAAATATCTTTGCAAATAAGTGAAAATAATTTCAAGATTTTAGTAGATTCCTTAAGAATCTTTTTATTTTTGTCAATATAATTGGGAAGGATGAGCGCTCATTTGCATTTTAACTTGTCGATCTGTATAACCTGTTGATATACTTATAATCTTACTTAAAAATTTATTGTATTTTTCGTTCAAACATAATGTTTCTTACTTAACATTTTTATTTAGTAGCTGAATGATTTAACGCTTGATCAAATTTTATTGCTGAAACTCAAATACCGTATACTGATAAGGAAATGGTATTATTAAATATATAGCAGGTCTCTTCAAAATCTAGTAATACATGCAATTAAAATTCAAATTTAAACAATTAAATCAGCTTCACGCTGTATCCCGCACACAGCAGGGTACGAAGTAGCAACTTAGTGTTAAGACACTCCGTTCCCCACTTTCCGCCGAATTCTGGAGTCAACTCAACGCCGCGCTTTGCCTCGACACCAGAGCGAAGAAATGAAAATATAAATGTATATAAATACTTCATTTAATGTATATAAATATTTCACCTCCTCGAGTAGGCATCGAACTCACATCCAGTCGATTTTACAGTCACACTTTGCTCCTCTGCGCCACGACCGGCCTCATACATGAAATAAATTTAAACATACAATAAATTTAATATAATAAATAATCAAGCCTTAAGTTGTCTCAAATATATTTATCAATAATACTAACTTTATTAACACTAGATATCAAAACAAACATCACGTTGAGACTCCTTAGAGACAAACAGAAGATACGTGATAAGAATCATGAGGAAGCCATACGCACCTTTTCCACATCTTTTTTTTGCTTTGAAACACAATGAAACCAGTTCTTTGCACTGCGAATCTAATATATACATATAAATACAACTATCTATATGTATACCTTGAGAGACTAAAAATAGAAATCTAAAATGAATAAGCAGAATTTGATAAAACTAGTTTTAGTATGAATGTAAAAAATATATATTGAAATTCATAATGTTAATCAGATATTATTATGCGTATCTACCAGATTGTGATCGTCGTATTGCAGAGGCACAGCGTCAACGTTGTAAAAGAGAAGGATATGGGTTCGATTCTCGCCTGCGAAATTAAAAACTTTCAATTCCTCGCTCTGGTAACAGGAGAAAGTGCGATATTGATTTAACACTCAAGTAACGTCTAACAGGTGTTAGGAAATACAGTATCTTTACACCGCATAAAAAAATATATATCTCAAATTTCACAAGGTGGAGGACCAAATCGATTTCGAATCGGTCGATTAGAGTATCAACTTATAACATAAAATATTAAAATTCCTGCTAGTGAAATTGACTCATAAATTATAAAATCAGGCAAATTTCAACCGCGCTGATTCAATTTTGTTAAATGTAATAAAAAGGTGTTGTACATAATATTTGTGACGTTATTTCAATTATCTATATGATAAAATTAAATCAAATCAGCTTCACGCTGTATCCCGCACACAGCAGGGTAGGCAGAGGGAACCTAGTGTTAAGACACTCCGTTCCCCGCTTTCCGCCAAGTTCTGGAGGCATTGCGTGTTGAGTGGCGGAACTCAACGCCGCGCTTTGCCTCGACACCAGAGCGAAGAAATGAAAATATAAATTTAAATAAATATTTCTTTTCCTCGAGTGGGGATCGAACCCATAACCAGTCGATTTTACAGTCACGTTTTGTGCCTCTGAAATGATAAATAACTTTAATGACTTTACATATCTATATGATATATAACTTTAATAACTTCAGATTCCAATATGAGAACAACAAATTCTAATTTATTGTTGTTTTAGATGTTATTTTCAAAAAGTAGATAAATATAATTTCTAGTATGGGTAAACTTAAGTATTTTTCTTCATTTTACAGTGCTCACTCCAACCCTAATCCAATGTGGACGTATTCGAGCGTGGACATCCCACCGAGCCGAGTAACTCGAGCAGAAAGAATAAGGATATATATTTCTGAAGGCGTAGTGTGTTTTTGTATATTATTTTTTATTGTATGTGTTGGTCTTCTTCTGTATTTATTCTTTCATTTATACAGCACCGTAACGGATGCACGTAAAATTGTAGAGACGTTAATAGAGAGCTAAGAGTAAAAAGAAATTTAAAAAAACCTTTTAATATGATTATAATGTTGGCTAACTGGCATTTTTTATTATATTTTAAGAACATTAAAAGATGATACGTGTGATTTTTAAGTAATCAGCTTCACGCTGTATTCCGCACACAGCAGGGTAGGCAGAGGGAACCTAGTGTTAAGACACTCCGTTCCCCACTTCCTGCCGAATTCTGGAGACATTGCGTGTTGAGTGGCAGAACTCAACGCCGCGCTTAGCCTCGACACCAGAGCGAAGAAAATGGAAATATAAATTTAAGTAAATATTTCATCTCCTCGAGTGGGGATCGAACCCACAACCAGTCGATTTTGCAGTCACACCTCGTGCCGCTGCGCCACGACTGGCCTCAAATGGAATTAACAACAAAAGGATTTTTAAGTATATTATTTCATTTATATTTTTATCAATATGTATATATAATTTTGAAGTAATTATTAAAAATATTTACCCAGACGGTGCTGAGGTCACGCCTCAAATGATTTGAATAATTGATCATATTTAATAACATAGCTGTATTACGTATTTAGTTATTAGTTTTTAGCTTTCTAAAACAGTTTTCTTTTTTATAATTTAAATTGTAAATATTAGTTTAGCACAGAAGTCTCTTTATATTTGTATATATTCTATGTATTCATAGAATTCACAGGATATTTCATTAAAAAAAAATATTATATATGATTTCTAATGCCTTTAAGAATATATGTATAAAATTTAATGGTAATCGGTTCAGTTCTTTTAAATAGTAGTTTGTAATAAACAAACATACATTCGCATTTGTATAATATTTGTATGATTTACTGAGATTTTAAACCGTAAAATGTATTTTGTATATAAATAAACTGTATTATGAATAAATTGAATACATTTTATGCTTCATATTATTTCACGTGCCTCTTCGAAATTTATAATTGAATAGTCTCTTTCACAGGCTGAAATTAAAATTTTCAGCACACTGTTAATCCTTTTAAACAATATTATTCGTAGTATATATAAAATGAAAGCAAAAAGAACGTACTTTCATATTTTTTTAATTAAATGAAAAAGATTTTAATTTATATGTTACTTATAAAGTAAATGAATTTATCTGCTTAAAGAAAAATATTTTTGTGATTTTGTTTACTTCGATTGTTATATCATCATATTAAACAAAATAACTAACTACATTATATAACAAATAAGCAAATGTAAATTCTATATAAAACTTTTAAAAAAGTAGAATATTATGTCAACCAGTTACCAGAGCGAAAAAGTGAGAATAATTCATTCCCACGAGTGGGTATCTAACCCACAACAGCTCTTTTACAGTCAGGCGATGTACATGACATCCAAAAAAATAAATAAATAAAACAAAACATATATAGTTTGTAAGGCCTTTATTTACAAAGAAAACATTATATTAATATGTTACAAAAATACTAGTTTCCTATACTTTTTTTAGCTTCATATTGTATCCAGTGCATAGCAGGGTAACCAAAGGGAACATTGTTCCAAAACTTTGTGTTACGACACGTCGTTCCCATTACGACACTTCCGTTGCCCACTTTGCGGCGCTTAACGCCACTTAATGCCTGAATTCAACGCCGGGATTTTTGTCTCATTACTAGAGAAAAGAAATAAATATATTAAATATTTCATTCCCTCGAGTAGGAATCCAACCCACAGTTGTCGTGTTTACAGTCGCACGCTTGTTAAGACACAAAAGCCTCTATTATTCCGTATAGCGGCTATATTTTGACCCATTTTATGAACAATATGTTGTCATATTCTATTCAATAATATTTATTGATGTTAAGTTTCAAATGTCTCAGGCCAGTCGTGGCGCAGGGGCACAAAGTGTGACTGTAAAATCGACTAGTTGTGGCTTCGATTCTCACTCGAAGAAATGAATATTTATTTACATTTATATTTTAATTTCTTCGCTCTGGTATCGAGGCAAAGCGCGGCGTTGAGTTCCACCACTCAACGACTAGGCGGAAAGTGGGGAACGGAGTGTCTTAACACTAGGTTCCCTCTGCCTACCCTGCTGTATGCTGGATACAGCGTAAAGTTTTAAAAGTGAATTTGCTAAAAATATGATCTAACAAATTTCCACATATTTTTTTTTAAACATCATCATGTTATGTCATATTTGTGGATTCAAATCTTGCACAATTTGTTTCTCAAATATAAAATTTGCCTTCGCTCGAGTATAAATTTGATTCTTCCATACCAAGTTTGTGATTCAGTAAGATTGCGAAACCACGTAAGCGATTTACTTTGTACGTCGTTTTATAGGAAAGCCTTAAAGGATTTATTGCCCAGTCAAGTTCGGATATTGTCTTAAGTACATTTAAAAAGTTTATTAAATCTTTACTTAGAAACTTGTATACTTGTTTATTTTACCAATTTGATTTAACAAAATCTTACAGTGGGAACAGAAAGCTCGTGAGGACTGGAGATGTACAACAAAAAACTTTATTCTCATGTCAGCTTCACCCTGTATCACTCACACAGCAGGGTAGGCAGGGAACCTAGTGTTAAGACACTCCGTTGCCCACTTTCCGCCGAGTTCTGGAAGCATTGCGTGTTGAGTGGCTGGACTCAACGCCGCACTTTGCCTCGACACCAGGGCGAAGAAATGAAAATATAAATGTTAATAAATATTTCATTTCCTCGAGTGGGGATCGAACCCACAACCAGTCGATGTTACAGTCACACTTTGTGCCCCTACGTCACGACTGGCCTCAATATTCTCATGTAAGGTTTGTTTAAGCTTCACACTGTATTCTGCATTCAAAAGAGTAAGCAAAGGGCCTAATATTAAAACACTCCGCTCCTCACTTTCCTTCAAATTCTGGAGGCATTTCGTTGAATGGCGGAACTCAACACCACGCTTCACGAAATGAAAATATTCAATATTTAACTTCCTCAAGTACGAATCGAACCCACAACCTGTCACGTTTACCGCTATACGCTTGTGCCGCTGCTTCATGTCAGGCCTTTTTATTGTGATTTTTTTATATTAAGCTTGTTTAATGATGTACTTTTGCTTTGAAATAAATTATATGTAATTTAATTATTGTAAACAACACGTATGCAGCTGCACCCAATACACACGAGTGGGTGACCCAGTTTTATGCGCGTGTAAGTTTTAAATACCAATTCTATGCTGTGCAAAATCATATGAAAATATAAAAAATTCTAGATTTTATTTACAAGTCATCTCATAGTTTTATATTTATAGTATTTTTTTAGGTTAAAGCTGATGGCAGAGTACCTAACCTGGGAACCTAATGTTAAGAGACTTCGTTCCCATAAAGACACTTCCGTTCCCCATTTTCTGCCGCACTTTGCCTCATTACCAAAGGAGGGAGGCGAGGAAATGAAAATATAAATTATTTTATCTCCTCGACTGGGAATCGAATCCACAACCTATCGCGCTATAGTCGCATACTGGCGTAGTGGCACAATTCAATAGTAACAATATTCAAAAAAAAAATTAAATTAAATTAGCTTCACGCTGTATCCCGCACACAGCAGGGCAGGCAGAGGGAACCTAGTGTTAAGACACTCCGTTCCCCACTTTCTGCCGAATTCTGGAGGCATTGCGTGTTGAGTGGCAGAACTCAACGCCGCGCTTAACCTCGACACCAGAGCAAAGAAATGGAAATATAAATTTAAGTAAATATTTCATCTCCTCGTTGAAAAATTAAGCTAGGTAGGGAACCTAGCTTAATTTTTCAAGGCATTACCATGCTATGCACGGGATACAGCGTGAAGCTGATTTTTTTTAATTAATAAGACTCACACGGATCTCACGATAACGATATATCATAATGCTATTGAGTGATAGAATTCAATGTCGCGTTTTGTCTTAATTTCAGAGCGACGCAATGAAAATAATTTATTACCCCGAGTGGGTATCAAACTCACAATTGCCGTTTATAGTCAGAATCTGTACCGTTGCACACTCTATTGATGAATGTAATTGTTATTTTTATCATACATTTATTATGTATATCTTTTACTATTTAATATCAATCGATCATTAAGTTATAAATAATTTCAATATTTTTTTTTTATTTACTTCAGGCAAAACTTTAGAAGGACAGTGTAATATAAGTAAATTGAAGGGAGAAAGTTGTTATAAATGAGTTTCGTTTTTAAATAAAACCAACACACACACAATGTCACACGAGTTTATTTTGAATTTATAATTAATACACATGATACGAGTACGTAAAAAAAATAATCTAATAAAAAATAATCTCTTATCTTCCTTTATGAAATGAAATTACGTTAAATATGAATGATATAAAAAATGCAAAAAAAAAAAACTTTATGCTGTTTGCTAAGTATAGCAGGGTACGAAACCTAGTGTTAAGACACTCCTTTCCCCACTTACCACCCGATTTTCAAGATATTGTGTATTGAGTGGCGGTAGTCAACGCCGCTCTTTGTCTTGCAAATCGAGCGGTATGAAATTAGATCATTCTTCCAAATGGAATCGAACCCACAATCTATAGCTAGATGTTGTGCCACTGCATCAGTACGTCATTCTTTGGCTCTAGGTTGGATTCCAACGTACAACATACTTGAATAACTCTTGATTACATTGATTCGTTGCTTCATTCGAAAATTCTGCTTCATTTAGAATTCTTGTGGCATCACAAGATATGAACATTTTTGAAAATTTTCAGTCTTCCCAATTTTTTTATTTGAAGATCTTTTTTATTCAAATGAATAAAGATAAATACTTATTTGGAAAACGTATAAATAATTAAACATAGCGGGATGCGAACCCGCTCCTCCTGGAAACCGCCCCCTGGTCGGACCGCTCTGACCACTAAAGCATACGTTTTCATCAAGCTACGACGAAATTCTTATACATTTATACATGTCACAACTTATTTATATGAAAATATTTGATATATTTTGTTAAATACACAATTACATTCAAGGTTAACAAACAATAAAACAGAGATATTTATACAACAATAAACTCTAAAGTCGTAAAACGTAAATCTCTTTGTTCTTTAAAGTGTGATAAAAGTTATCGGTCTATAAAATTGTATCAATACAAAGAATCCACTTCATTTACAGAAACCCATTTGTTCAATTAAACATATTTAACGTTTAGATACTATAAATAAATTAAATAAATTAAATTAGCTTCACGCTGTATCCCGCACACAGCAGGGTAGGCAGAGGGAACCTAGTGTTAAGACACTCCGTTCCCCACTTTCAGCCGAATTCTGGAGGCATTGCGTGTTGAATGGCAGAACTCAACGCCGCGCTTAACCTCGACACCAGAGCGAAGAAATGGAAATATAAATTTAAGTAAATATTTCATCTCCTCGAGTGGGGATCGAACCCACAACCAGTCGGTTTTGCAGTCACACCTCGTGCCGCTGCGCCACGACCGGCCTCTAGACGTTTAGATACTGTTGTTTTATTTATTTTATCTATATCATACGAAATAGTATGCAGTCTTGGCGCAGTGCAGGGGCGCAAGCGTGTGACTGTGAACGCGAGAAGGTTGTGGGTTCGATGTCCACTCGAGGAAATGAAATATTTAATATTTCAATTTCTTCGCTGTGGTTTCAAGACAACTGTGACCCCGGCCTAGAATAGGATCATCCTGGTACTGGTGGTATCGTAAGAGGCGACTAAAGTACGTGTGGTAGAGTCACGTCGCCAGAAATGGCAACACGCATGGGCTGACTCGACCAGATCATTACCACCCCCGGCATTTAAAAACCGGCGTGAAGTAGTGGCTTTATGCCACTGCGTTGCGCATCAGGTAATGCCGGGCTCCGGCGCGTAACCCACCTTAAAGACCGGCAACGCACCTGTAACTACTCTGGTGTTGCACGGGGTCGTGGGCGACGGTAGTCACTTACCATAAGGTGATCCGAACGCTCGTTTGCCTTGTCCTTTTCCATAAAAAAAAGCTGGGGAGTGGAGTGTCTTAACACTAGGTTTCCTCTACCTACCCCGCTGAGTGCGGTATACAACGTAAAACTTAAAAAAATAGATAATATAAAAAAATGCATGATGTTGTAGTCAATGCTTGTACATTTCCTTTGCAGATAGATATGAACACTAGTAAAATAAAAGTAAAAAAAGAAATCAGAAACAAATATTTACTTTTTATATACTCCGCAAGACTTACTCATTGCTTTAATTCAACCTTAAAAACCAGCTAGATTAATAAATTAAGTCTAGCTTAATAATATATATTATATACAACAGTTAAATATTATAGAAAAAAGTATTAAAAGAAATGTAAAAATAACAAAAGGTACGGACCATAAAGTCTGTAGTGTAAGTAAGAATTAAAAATTAAAAAAGAAAAAAAAACACTAGGTTCCCTCTACCTACCCTGCCTTGTGCGGGATATAGCGTGAAGCTGATTTTTATATAAAACAGTTCGTCCGTCTTTGTCCACTACTGGTATGGCCTTATCAATACTACAACACTAATAATGCATTACACAACCAGTTGAATTTTGGACTATGCTATACTATAGATAATAAAAACGGTTAAGTACGAATCGGATGCCCACCGAGGCTTCCGTACCAGTTTTAGAATTTTAGGTCATCGGGATGTTCAACTTATAAGAGTTTACAAATATAAATTTGCGGGCATATGCACTCATTTTGCATGAAATTAACTAAAATTATAAGTTTATAATTCTTTTTCTCACTTCGTGCCAAATTTCATAACTATTGGTCCACGGGAAGTACCTAGATTTTGATTACGCGGCGAATTTCTTCTACATTGTAGTAAAATCGATGCATAAATGCCCGTATTTTTTGATTGCGTTGACTTAGAAGCTTGATTTTTTTTTTCAAGAGACCATAGACCTGAATATTTGATATTAGTACAGATCGACACATTTATGCGATCTCATGATAAATGATCTTGACAGACGGACAGACGGACAACAAAGTGATCTTATAAGGTATAAAATTAAGCATTTTGCAACATTTTTGCATCATTTTCTACATAATTCTTAAATATGGTTTTGAAAACATTATTAAAATAAAGTAGTATATTTTTAATTCTACATTTTTATTCACTTTTAAGTTTTTATAGATTACCCTGAATACAATATTATCAGCGTAACAACAATAATAACGAATACATAATACTAATAAAACATAAATAATGGTAATAATAATGTTAAGTATATTTCTCTTTAATAATAAAACTATAAAAATAGTTTAATATAGTGAAAATATTAAATATTTCATTTAATCTAGTAGGAATCGAACCCACAATCAGTCACGGGTCACGACTGACTTCAGTAGTTTTGACATCAGAAACATTAATAAAATAAAACTATATTTTTAATTTTATATTTTTATTCGTTTGAAATTTTAAAATTACGCTAAAACACTTGTACTTGAAAGACTATATATAACTGTAGCTATTTATAGATAAGTTTTTATATTCTTATATAATACCTTATATAATACCTTTATGCTGACGATCTCCAAATATATCGACAATGTACATTACACGATCTCACGATTACAATATCAGCACTGAACGAAGATCTCAGAAACATTTTGATACGAAGTAAATCGTTAGGCTTAACTATAAATCCCAAAAAGACTCAAGCGATTATTATAGGTAGTCCAAGATTCATCGCTCAAATTACTGTACGTGATTTACCGTCTATATCGCTTGATGGAACAATAGTCCCTTTTACCGACAATGTAAAAAATTTAGGTATTATTTTTGATCAATACCTATCTTGGAAGCCATTAATCGGTGAAATAAGTAGGAAAATATTTGCAGCGGTTGCATCATTACGTCGTCTACGCAACTTTCTACCCATTCCTACTAAAGTTATGCTGGCACAATCACTCCTACTACCAATTCTTGATTATGCTGATTGTTGT
>JAATLQ010034935.1:93204-103948 GCA_013421005.1 Heliconius erato x Heliconius himera | reverse complement strand
TACGCACAATAGTACACATTTCGTTGTAACACACAGTTATTTACGACACAGCAGGTATAGAGGTATAGATTTATATTTACAGCCATTTTTACTTTTAGTTGAACTGCTCTCGCAAACATACAAAGAGGCTTTGAAAATTCGAAAAAACACGCGTACCGTTTTAAAAGCAAATATAGGATAATCCGTGCGGTTTAGAGTTGCTATCGTTTTGTGAGATAAAATTTTTCTATATTTTTTTTATATAAAGTTTTTTTTAATATACCTGTTATGAAATAAACATAATCATATAACTGGTCTTGAAAATAAATTGAAAGAATCTACATTTTGAGCGGGGAAGGTCTTGACTTGACTGCTATATTGCTTATCCAGACCAAATTATTTCCTTTTTTTATGGCTTCTCGTTGTATATTACAAGGTAGGCTGGAGGAACCTACTGTTAAGACACTCCGTTCCCCACTTTCCGTTGAATTCTGGAAACATTGCGTGTTCACTGGCGGAACTCAACGCCGCGCACCAGAACGAGAAATTAAAAATCTTCACTTTCCGTCCAATTTCAAGAAATTCGACGTATTGACTAGAAATCTCACCAAGGAGGCGAAATCAACGCCGCGCTTTGTCTTCCAGAGCGGGGAAAATGTAAATAATATTTAAATACATATATTCATTCCCCCAACTGAGCATCAAACCCACAACCGATACTTATAGTAATAATCCTTTAAAGATAATAAAACCGTAACACAACCAAACGCATTCGCATTGTTAATACTTATCATTACTGATATTAAAAGACTATTGCCCATAATGCATTTTTATTAAACCTTACTCATACCAGTCTTTATGTAACACGCGCGCGACTACGAAATTGTATGGGAGATTTTTTCTAATAATCTCTTTATAAAAGGGCGATCCCACCCTTCTTGACAATGGCTGGCCAAGTTTGGACCTTAGTTCGTTGAATTAGAAATAAAATGAAATGAAATATTATAAGAAAATTAACATAATTTCATAGCAGAGGGTGAACGTTGGTAATATAACACGTATTTTGATTTTTTTCATAGCTTTTTCAACATTTCATAAAGGATTCGTATTTCCTATTGAGTGGTAATCACTGTTGGACCATTCTTTATATTGACGTGCTATTATTATGAATTATTAAAATATTATTTGCTGTACTCCGTTTATTAATATTTTGATTTTATTGGGGTATTTATGAGAACAAACTTTTTTTTTACTTTATGCTGTATTTGGCATATAATAAGGTAGACGGAACCTACGTTACGATACTCCAAGTTCCCGTCTAGTTTTGGAGATAATTCGTGTTAAGTGCTGAAAATCAACGCCGAGCTTTATCCAGAGCTTCAAAAAGCGACGAAATAAAAATAATTAAATCCCTCGAGCCTTGCTTTGAAGCCTACTTAAGATCTAGATTTTTAGCTTTATATAACATATAACCACATATTGCATGGTAAGTATAGTTACCCTAGAGGTATTGTTAGGGCATTTCAATTCCAAGTTTCCGCTCATTTTTAACATTTTTTTTTTAACATATTAAATGGAGGAACGCCGCGTTTTGTCTTAATTTATTGGAAAAATGAAAAAAAAAATTCTATTTCAGCTTCACGCTGTATCCCGCACACAGCAGGGTAGGCAGAGGGAACCTAGTGTTAAGACCGTTCCCCACTTTCTGCCGTATTCTGGAGGCATTGCGTGTTGAGTGGCAGAACTCAACGCCGTGCTTAACCTCGACACCAGAGCGAAGAAATGGAAATATAAATTTAAGTAAATATTTCATCTCCTCGAGTGGGGATCGGACCCACAACCAGTCGGTTTTACAGTCACACCTCGTGCCGCTGCGTCACGACTGGCCTGGAAAAATGAAAATAATTTAAAAATATTTTCTTTCATCGTGTTTAAAACAGTGAGATTTTACTCATGTTATATATTAATATAGTATGAAAAGGCATTTAATAATAAATCCTTCCGATACTAATTCTAGTATTTTTTTCAGTTGTCTACTTTAATGTAAGACTCTCTCATAGAGAGCCAACGATCCCTGTCTATATAATAGAAACGGAGGCTTCTTTCTGATAACGAGGCAAAACGCGGCGTTGAGTCCCGCCACTCAACACCCAATGCCTCCAGAATTCAGCGAAAAATGGGGAACTTCATGGTATCGGAGTGCCTAAACATTAGGTTCCCAGGTTCCTTCAGCCTCCGTTGCTACGTGTGTGTGAAGCTGAAATAATTTGTATGCTTTGCACATAGACAATTTCAGAATGAACATGGTACATACTACATTTACAAAAATAAAAATATTATTTATATTAAATAATTAATAATACATTGTTATCATCAAGCACAATTAAAGGAGTTTTGAAGAGTTTTTTATTTTTTTTTATCAGCTTCACGCTGTATCCCGCACACAGCACGATAGGCAGACGGAACCTAGAGTGAGACACTCCGTTCCCCACTTTCTGCCGAATTCTGGAGGCATTGCGTGATGAGTAGGGAAACTGAACGCCTGTATTATTTTATATAAAGAATCACACAGTGGCTTAAAACAGGCAAAATTTATGTATAGTATACATGAGAATTTTATTTCTTATTTATTTATAACTTAACTATTTCCACTATGGAAGTAATAAAAGGATTTTACCTGAGAACTTTTGAAATTCAACAATGGCGCCAAACTTTTGTTACTTAGCATTGTCTTATGTTCCTTTCACACTAGCTTTGATAATACATTATTATTGTACTTTTTTATGGCAAAAAAAAATATAGAAATACTTAAAAATATACATAACAAGCTGTTAATAATTTTAAAAATCCGACGAATTGTGAATTTCCTTTTTTTGAAAGTCAGTAAAAATTACAATTTTACCTTAATATAAAAAAAATGTTTTTATAAATATAATTATAAAATTTAATTAATATAACAATTAATAATAAATAATATCTTTAAAATGTATAGTAAATAGTTTCCAACACTTAAACATATTCCAAAATAATCTCTCGAAAAATTGCTTTCTATATTTCGTTACACGGGTAGTTATAAAACAGTAATAGATTCAAAATCGATTAAAAGAAAAAAAACATTCAAATATTCAACCTCTACAAAGCCCTAATTCTGTGAAACATAACCTTATTCCAAGTACGCATACAAAAAAACCAACACCACAAAATCTCAAGAACTCCAAACAAACAGACACGCGTTTTCAATAAGCTATTGTAAAAAGGAGCTTTTGGTTACCAAGTTTTATTTTTCCTTAGAAAAGATCTAAGTGTATACTCGCGTTTCACTGCTGTGTACTTGAAATTATTATGTAGCACTTCCCAAAGTGAGTGCATATTTTGAGAGTACTCCACTCATTGTTGTATTATAGTCCAAGGAGTTCTATTTAATCTTTTATTTTAAACTTCACTTTAGTCCGTTAAATCATCAAGTTAAAAATCTTAGCGAATTTTGGTCTTTTATATGGAGAAATTTATGAGAGTTGTTGTTTTTGAAATTATTATTTTTATGTTGTTTGGTTTGTTAAGATATTATAGAGTAAAATAATAAAAATAAATATATTAAAAACAAAAACCTCGAGTGCATACAACTAAAAAGACAAAAAAGTAGCCCAATAGTTTATTAGGATTGACAGTCGGGACCTCTTTAAATTATGCGGGGTTCCTGGTAAAGATTTTATTGATTGAAGAATTACTTATAGGTCCCGACTTTTTATCTTAATAAACTTGTTTTTTTTTTCTTTTTAGTTTTATGCAGTCGGGGTTTTGTTTTTTTACATATTTTTTTAAATTTTTCACTTTTTTGTTAGGATTCATAGAATTGTTAGGGCACGTTGCTTGTTTTCCCGGTCGTGTCGCATGGGAACTCCTCCTCCTCATATTGAGTTCTTGAATTTGATACCGGTATTTGAAAATATTTTTTTTACTAAGTCCAGCGGCGTCCCACAGCTGCCATAATAATTTTTTTAACGTCACCTGTTTAAGAACACTTGGGGTTACTAAGACAAATCCAACGATACTTCAATTATGTAAATCAGTTCAGCGGTTCTGGAGATATGAGGTAATAAAAAATATCACATACATACATACATACAAGATACGCGCGAAAAATATAACCCTTCCTTAGCAGTCAGGAAAAAGTAAGGTCAAGCAGAAGGTAAAGCGATAGGCAACTTTTTATGATTACACTTCGATGTTACGCTATTTTGCTAATTTGTATATATAATAAAATTATAACTGATCGATGTCTGTACATGGAAAGTATATGAGAATATCATTAAAAAATTAAGGTTTTCAATGCAATATATAACTCAAATACTGGCTGTCGTGGCGCAGCGGCATGACATGAGGTGACTGTAAAACCGACTGGTTGTGGGTTCGATCCTCACTCGAGGAGATGAAATATTAACTTAAATTAATATTTCCATTTCTTCGCTCTGGTGTCGAGGTTAAGCGTGCCGTTGAGTTCTGACACTCAACACGCAATGCCTCCAGAATTCGGCAGAAAGTGGGGAACGGAGTGTCTTAACACTAGGTTCCCTCTGCCTACCCTGCTGTGTGCGGGATACAGCATGAAGCTGATATCAATGATTTTTCAATCATTGTCTGTTCTCTTGCGCTTATGCACGCCAATCTCAGAAACGGCTTAGCCAATTTAAATACAGTTTTCACTATTGTGTTTTGACAAACTTATTTTAACATTTAGTGTTGATTTTACTTAAATTAGTTCATAAACAAAAAAGGTTTATCGATATTACTTGCTATAAAATAATAGTTCATTGAATAAGTTTTTAATGTATTTATTTACTTAAAATTTTATTATCTTTAAAATGATAATGTTATTAGAACACGAAAGTAATTCAGATTAGTTAATTAATAATTCTATAGTTTTAGCGGGCGAAGCCGCAAACTGGACGCTAGTACTAAATATAGTCGAGGATCACTATTGAACTGTTCCTTCTAAATATTCATAGATAAAAACATAGTTGGTTTTTATACAAAAAAAAAATATTCGTTGGTGATAACACTATCGAAGGAAATCAAACATCAAAGAATGCCGAAAAACCAATAATAAAATATTTAGGTTCAAAATTGTATTATCTATACAGATATAGGAAATGTCAGGTATAATAAAATTGTATGAGTGAAAGTAGACATCAAAAGATGTTTGGGGTCCCACAGACTCAAGTTAGCAAATGGCTATCATAATTGTTCATGACTTTGACATTTTTATCTTAAATGGGCACTTTTTTAAATTCCCTTAAGCTATCAAAAAAAAATGTATAATATAAATATTCTCATGAACATATTTGAGTGAAATTGGAACATTTTTTATTAAATATGAGGGCAGCTTTCAGCTTTAACAGCCAGAGGGATGAAACGATAAAATGCTATACTCGCCGCCTAATTTACGAGTCATGGCGTTTTGAGTGGCTGAACTCAACGCCACGCGTTGTCTTCTTCAGGTCGAAAAAATGGAAATAATTTAATTTTTCAATTGAGAATTGAACATGCAACCACCGTGTTTACAGTCAGATGCTAAACACGCCACTAAACACTCAATGCCTTCAGAACTCACCAGAAAGTGGGGAACGCAAGACCAGAAAGTGAATTGGGATTCCCAGGTTCCCTCTATCTACACTGCTATGTACGTAGTACAACGAGAAGATAAATTAAAAATAATACTACTAGACCACAACACTATCAAAAGACATTATAAATTAGATGACTCATACAGGGGTCGCCAATGAGTCTATTCGAAACAATACCCATTACTTTAGGGGTATCTTATCAAGCAATCATATTATGGAGTAAATCTAATTTAATTGGATATTCTGTTTACCTTGCAGCTGTCCTCATATTCGATATTAGAAATGAAAATTATCTATTGATATTGAAAAGCGAGTTTATTTCTTGAAAAAATGTTGTGAATTCGATTCTCACGCGGAGGAATTAATTAATGTTTAGTATTTTCATTTCCCCGCTCTAGTAACTCGTTACCAGTGCGGCGTTGAGTTACGTCACTCAACACGCAATGGCGGAAAATGGGAACAGAATGACACACACATACGATGACGATGATACTGGAGGAAGGTCATGTACAAAGCAAAATATATGAAGAGGTTGATAACTGTGGACGAGGAAAAAAAGAAACGCAGAATCTACATGCTTGGAGTTCCGTCCATTCCCGCTATCCCGCTAGGAATAAAGCGTAACGCAAAAAAAAGGCTTTATTGACATGACAAACTTTTATTTTGACAAACTAACATTACAAACATTTTGATTGTTTATTTACATCAAAACAGATACACATAATAACTAAATATGAAGCTGATAGAAAAAGCTCATCGAAATTATTAAAATGAAAAAAAGACCGCCATGACGCAGCCTCTAACTATAAGCACAACGGTTGTGAGATCGATTCCCACTTGGGGGATTAATTTCATTTGTTTCCTCTGAGATCTAGTAAAGAGCGGCGGTTTTCAAAATTAAGAGTAAAGTAGCGAATGAAACAAATTAACATTTCCTTTAATCCCTCCGGGTTCCCGCCAAAACTTGCTATACGCGGGATACAGCGTGAACCTAAAAAAAAAACCTCGCGTTATCATATCATAGCCATCCCACTCCTAAGCTAACAATCTTAACAAATATTTAAAAAAAAATCTCAAAATAGGGTCCAAACTTTAAATTTTATCTATTAAACACCCCTTGTCCATATTCCCTCGACGCTCAGTAGTAAACTCGGTCGCGGGCGGAACGTACGTCTCGCCGAAAGTTGCTGACGTGTACGAAAAGCTTTGTTGTTTTTGGTGAAACTTTTTTTGCCGGAATTGCTTGTTGTTGATTGAATCAGCCTTCCTTATTTCGGGTAAGTTTATAATGTAATATTTTTATATAATATATTTTATATTATTTTACTTGTTTATCAGTGAGTAAAATTAATTTAAAAAAAAAAATATATATATATAGGGTAAATTATTTTTTTATATAAAATAATGCTTAAAGTTAGTCAAGTAATAATTTTTTATTTGATTATGTATATAAATTCACCATAATTTTAATAAAATCTATAGTTTAGTCCGTGATTTAAATGTGTATATTTACTATAAACCTTTTAATGTTAATATATTATGTAAATATATACCGCCTTATAAGTATAAACAAAAAACTTCAGGGTATCTTTTTTTTTAATAATTTTAACATCATCTTTTTCTTTTTAATAATTTATTTATAGATAAATAATAATAAGTAGACGTAGACAAATATATTATGCACGCTAGTGTCAGAAACGACTAAACAGATTTGAATGCAGTTTTTAATAATGTAGTTTGATAAACTTCCCAAATCTACTTACTGTGTTTATATTTATTCTTAGTTTTATTTCAATTGGTTAATAAATAAAAAAGTTATGTCAATATAAATTGAATCTGACAATATTGCTACAATATAAATGTTTAATAAAATTTACTGAATCTTTAGTTTTTAATGTATAATGTGTTGAAAATGACAATATTATTAGATAACAAAAGTAATTTAGAAAAGTAATTAAATAAATATTTTTTTTTAGTACAAGCGAGATAAACCGCGAGCGACCTAATATGCAAACAAATTTATACAGTGTGTTTAAAATTATTCTATATAATATATAAATAACAAAAAGATATACATTATTCAATACCAAATTATATATACATATACATACGAGGCCAGCCGTAGCGCAGGGGCACAAAGTGTAATTGTAAATGCGACAGGTTGTGGGTTTGATTCCCACTCGAGGAAATGAAATATTTAATATTTCCATTTCCTTCGCTGTGGTATCAAGGCAAAACGCGGCGTTGAGTCTCGCCATTCACGCGCAATGTCTACAGAATTGAGCGGAAAGTGTGGAACGGAGTATATTAACACTATCCCTTTGCCTATTCTACTGTGTGCGGGATACAGGATAAAGCCGGTTTATTTTATTTTAAATAACATATATTTATATGTATTTTGGATATTTAATTTTCGAGAAATTCATTTAAATTCTACGATCACAGCAAACAGAATGTTATTAAACGTTAAGGTTTTTATTAGCGAAAACCTCCGAGGACTTATTAAAGATTCAAATGTAAATATTTGCCTGAAGGGAACCAATACAAATAAATTTTGTAATAAAGTTGCTTTATGAAAAATCAAATGATATACAATTTTTTCGGCGTTTCCACGTTTCGCGTTTTCTATGGTTAATATCTATATATGTTTTATTGCATTGTTTTCTTGTTTTATATTATATACTGTATTTTATTATTTTGTAATAATCGCAGGGAACCTAGTATAAATACACTGGGACCTCCCCTCCCCTATCCGATTTTCGAGACATTGCGTGTTAAGTGGTGAAAATCACCATCACGCTTTGTATAACGAAATTGGAAAATGAAAATATTAAAAAAAAATAAATAAAAAAGCGCGGCGTTGAGTTCTGCCACTCAACACGCAATGCCTCCAGAATTCGGCAGAAAGTGCGGAACGGAGTGTCTTAACACTAGGTTCCCTCTGCCTACCCTGCTGTGTGCGGGATACAGCGTGAAGCTGATTTTGATTTTATAATCAATTTCTCCATTGTGGGTCTAATACAAAGTATCACACACAAATATTGCACTTACACCACGACGACAAGACAGACGGACGAGCTTATAATGTATTATGATTTCAATTTAAATAAGATTGAGGCCGTCGTGGTGCAGAGGCACTTAAGCATTGTAAGTGTGACGCTTGTGGGTTCGATTCCCACTCGTAGGAATGAAATGCTTATATTTTTCTTTCCTCAATCTGTTAGCAAGGCAAACCGTGGCGTTGAGTTTCGCCATCAACACGCAATGCTTCGAGAAAATGTTGGAAAATGGAGAACTGAACTGTCGTTATGGAAACAGAGTATCTTAATACTAGGTTCCCTCTGCGTACCCTTTGCATGCATATGATACATGAAACATCAAAAAGGTACTATATAAAAGACTATTTATAGATATTTTATATCACACTTTCTTAGTAGGTATGCTTGAACGTGCGCGTATAGAAAACTTTACCCTCCATTGTTTTTGAGAATATGTAACTATGCCTTATTGACTATGACTTATTGAAAAAATGCACGTTGAGTTAGAAAATTGATTGCATAGTTTTACATAGTATAAGCCGAAGTTATTTCACACTGATGCAAACTTCAATCTCTCAAACTACGCAACGATTTTAAAGCGGTTTTAACTAATTAACAAGTTAATACAAGAGGCAGGTTTATATTTTTAAAACATGCATTTTAAGATGAGAATATCAATATTTTTACGTAAAAATAAAATTGGTAAGAAAGTACGTAAAGTAACCATAAACGAATATCGACAAAAAAATCTACGCAATGAAATATAAGAAGAAATAAACAAAAACCGATTATGATTCTACTTAAAGTAAGTTTGTAATGAGGTTTTTGTATAAAATTACTATATATTTTTTTAGTTTTTCTTAATTTTTATTTTAAATTCTCACTCTGTGCCAAATTTCAAAACTACAACGTGTATTACTGTGTGTTTTGATTACGCGGCGAATTTCATACAAAACATAGCAAAATCAATGCATAAACGCTGGTATCTTTTGTGTTGACTTTAAAGTCAAAGGCCCATAGACCTAAATTTTTGATATAGATTTCAACTTGATACCTCCACGTGATCTTGATATAAATGGTCTTGACGGATTTGGGGTTCCGTTTTTCTTTGTGAAGAACGGAACCCTAAAAATCGAAACAATAAAAAAGCATACACCTTTTAATATCTCTACTAAAAATAAAAATTTACAAGAACGTTCCAATCCAAAGTCATTTACGAAGCAACCTATCCCAATTAATATCTCGAATTTATAGTTTTTAATATAGGTACCTACTCGTATAATATGGCAAAATTTAATCAGAACTCTGCCATTATATTTGTATTGTGGAGGAAACTCATTCGGACACTGGAACAGCGTTGCAAAAACATACGCAATTATTTTAAGTGAAATCCAACATTTATATTTTATGCGGTTTTACATACATAAAAACAGTGGTTTACATAAAAAAAACTCGTGAGTTAAAAAAATTAAATATCAGTGAATCTATTATACGTAACTTAACACTAAAAAATCCACATTTACCACCACCACACCACATGAAAATGTGGTTCGATCTTTGGCATTCTTTACTTTTAGAGTCGCTCTCTCGTAACGATCGTCAGTTCTGAGACAAATGTGACCAGACAAGTGCAGTGCAAAAGTATTATTCGACTTTACAATAACATAATTTATGAAATTCCTGTAAATCCTCCATGACTTTCAAAAAGACAATATGTGAAGATTATAAAATTCTATTCCTCCAGAATTGAGTGAAAAGTGGAGAACGGAAGCGTCCTAAGGGGAACGGAGTGTCTTAACACTAGGTTCCCAGGTTCTCTTTGTCTACCCTGCTATGATACAACGGGAATATAAATTAAATTACTCACCTTCTAAAAAGTCTATAAATACTTACATGAGAGTGAAACTTCAAACGTTACAATGTTGGTATATAATTTGAAACTTGACAAAGTGAACGCTAGAAATTCCAGTTCAGTTTTAGATACGTGATTTGAAAATATATAGAAGACGCTGCTGGAATACTGTTTTAACAATCATTCGTAGTATATATTAAAATTTATTTCTATGATTTTATACTTAAATTAGTGTATACTTAAATTAGTTT
>JAATLQ010034935.1:51157-83031 GCA_013421005.1 Heliconius erato x Heliconius himera | reverse complement strand
ATATATATATATATATATATATATATATATATATATATATATATATATATATATATATATATATATATATATATATATATATATAACTTTGTATCATTATTTATGGAACATCTCTAAAGAAAAAATCAGAAAAAACATAACTGACATTGCAATTCTCGAATGAGAATAGCGGCATAGCTATTTGTATGCTTTTGACGATCAAAGACTTCTCAGGCAGATATTTAAGTAAATATTTATTTGAGAGACGCAAATAGCTATTTCAAGCTTATCTCTACAACGTTATCGTTAATATTATAAACCTGAAGTATTTGTTTGGTTGAACGCACTAATCTCAGAAATCACTGGTTTGAATAGAAGAGATCTTATGGTATTGGATAATTTATAGAAAGGGGCATCAAGCATCAAGTTAAATTAGCTTCACGCTGTATCCCGCATACAGCAGGGTAGGCAGAGGGAACCTAGTGTCAAAACACTCCGTTCCCCAGTTTATGCCGAAGTGTGGAGGCAATGCGTGTAGAGTGAAAGAAAAATAAAAAAACGATAAAAATTAACTTGCTATTCAATGTTAGAGTTAGCTCAGGCACTTAAATTGTGTCATGTGTTTTCAGCAAAGGCAGGTCAAACGCTAGTATAGAATAAATTAAATCAGCTTCAAACTAGGCAGAGGGAACTAAGTGTTAAGACACTCCGTTATCAATTCTAGAGGCATTGCGTGTTGAGTGGCGGAACTTTACGAAGCCCTTTGCCTCGACTCCAGAGCGAAGAAACAGAAATATAAATTTAAGTGAATATTTTATTTCCTAGAGTGGGGATTGAACTCGTAACCAGTCGCATTTACAGTGACACTTTGTGCCCCTGCGCCATGACTGGCCCCAATGATAGAATATAAAATAAAGAACTAGTATTTGACTTTGACTTCGCGGGTTGGACAAATCCGATTTCCTCACTTAATTATTATGATAGTTGTACATTCGATTTATATAAAACTAAAAGTTAGTTAGTAGTAGTAGTAACCTTCGGCTTCGCAAATGATATATGATGTAACCTATGAGCTTTCTCCGATAAATATACTGTCTTAAACATTTTTCTTAAGGCCAGTCGTGGCGCAGGGGCACAAAGTGTGACTGTAAAATCGACTGGTCGTGGGTTCAATCCTCACTCGAAGAGATGAAATATTTACTTAAAATTTATACTTTCATTTCTTCGCTCTGGTGTCGAGGGTCAAGCGAGGAGTTCAGTTTTGCCACTCAACACCCAATGCCTCCAGAATTCGGCAGAAAGTGGGGAACGGAGTGTCTTAACACTAGGTTTCCTCTGCCTACTCTGCTGTGTGCGGGATACAGCGTAAAGCTGATTTAAATTATTTGTTTTTTTTTTTAAACCAATAAATACCACCGACAAAACAGTATCTTACAAACTAATACAGAAAGGGGGAAAACTTCGGACAAATTCCACAATGTGTAATAAATGACTTCTGGCCGAATAGGCACTTTTGCAAATTTTTTTCCACAACCTCACCTTATGGGCAGTAAATAAAAGTTTTACTCCTCAGTATTCCGCCAACTTTGCGCTACTTTATCTTTTTGCCTGAAAACGATCTGAATAGTTCGAAGATCTTTCTTTCTACAGTATATGTTTACGAGTCAACAAAATTATATTGCCTTGTATTGGTGCAGTTTTATTGCTTTTCATGTTATATTTTCAACATGTAGAAAACATTAATAAGTATTTGCTGCATTTTACTTAAGTATGGAATAGTAGAAGCTTAATCAGTTTCACGCTGTATCCCGCATGCGGCACGGTAGGCAGAGGGAACTTAGTGTTAAGACATTCTGTTTCCCTTTTCCCGTCGAATTCTGAATTCATTGCATGTTGAGTGAAAATAAAATATATATTTTTTAAAAAAATATTTTATTTCCTCGAATGGGGATCGGACCCACACCAGTCGTGTTTACAGTTACACACTTGTGTCCCTGCGCCACGACTGGCCTCAGCTCCTAGTAGAAGCTTGCATTTTTTTCTAGTCATTTGCTATCTTCGTTTATGATTCGCAAGTAGGCTGAAAAAATGGCATCGAAACTCTTCTTTGTCCACTTTCTGTATCTATAAAAGATATTGTATATAATGAGGCGTAACTCTACGCCACGCTATATCAAACTAGACTAGGATTTTTGCCTCAATATTAGTTAAATCAGCTCGTAAAGTGTAAAAAGTTGGACGGAAAGTAGCAAATAAATTTTCTAAGCCCTGGGTTTCCCTACTTACTCTGCTAATATGGCCTAAGGCAAAAAAAACATATTATCTAGTGTTCTGGTTTAGTTTTTAGAAATTTAAATAGCACTATCTCGCAACTATATAAACATATAAACCAGTTTTATTTTTACTTGTGGAATCATCTAAAAAAACTCACTTTATTTTTTAATGTAAAAAAAATGCAAAATAAAAAATAAAATGAAGAATATGATGACATAAGAGCTAAAAAAATATTTTATTTTACAATACATTTACTTTTATCCGGCGGAAATTCTTCGGGTGTTTGCCGAGTGAACACGACTGGCAGATAGCTCTGTAAATACTGTTACTGTTCAGTTAATTTAGTAAAAAGTTAGCATTTTCACTTTCCTTCAGAATGAATATTGCTTAATTTTGTATTGTAAAGGCTTTAGGCTTCAGAAATTTTAATCTTATTTATTATTATTTATTTTATTTATAAACTAGCCCACGATATCGTTTAGTGAACTAGAAAACGTAGTTTGATTTTTTCTTGATATTTAGGGAAATCCTCTTCGGGAAGGGGAGGGAAGAGAGATCGGGGAGCACCTCTATCCTCCCCTAGGAACGTACATGTCAAATTTCAACGATCTTTTGTTTTTTTTGTCTGTGTGTCCGTCATGATTGTAATATATGTACACATTACAAGCGAAAACCACTCAATATATACATTTTTTTTTCCAAGTTCACGCTGTATCTCGCACAAAGCAGGATAGGCAGAGGGAACCTAGTATTAAGACAATTCGTTCCCCACTTTCTGCAGAATTCTGGAGGCATTGCGTGTTGAGTGGCAAAACTCATCGCCGCGTCTCGACACCAGAGCAAAGAAATGGAAATATAAATTTAAGTAAATATTTCATCTCCTCGAGTGGGGATCGAACCCACAACCAATCGGTTTTACAGTCACACTTTGTGCCCCAGCGCCACGACTGGCCTCTCTCACTATATATGCATATATCAACAAACCTCCCATTATTCTGAGAATATATCTAATACAACCAAAACAATAACTTATGCAAGAAATTAAAGTTACGAAGCAATTTGCAACCGTTTGCGGCCATCAATCAAATTACGCGTGAATACTTTACAACTAATTGCCTTGAGTGGAAACTGAATCTTGTACCCACAGTTTCAACTTAACTTCAAAGTTCGCCGTCGAAGTAAACTCGTACAACATTAATTTTGCACGGGTAAATGATAAAATACCTTGCGAAATTTTGTGTATCTTCAACTTTATGAAGTAGAAACTAGAAGTGCTGACGTTTTGAGAATCCTTTAATGATGATTATAGAATAATTACAGAATATATTTATTTATATTTTTATATTACCTAGGCCTTCTCTCTCGTGGCCAAATGGGATAACTTATATCACAACCATAGCAGAGTAGCCAGAGGTAACTTGGGAATCTAGTGTTAAGACACTCCGGTCCTCGTTCAGATACTTACCCCCCCCCCCCCCACTTTCCGCTAAAAGCATTGTGTTTTGAGTGGCGGAGCTCAACGCCGCGCTTTGCCTGATTACCACACCTAAGAAATGAAAATATTTAACAATACTTACTTCGCACGCTTGTGAGCCCGTACCACGACTGTCTGACCCATTTACATTTTGAGTGTCCGAGTTAAATCTGACCGCAGATACAGTAGGTTGCATTAAAACGATAAACGTGATGTAACACAACTAGCCCATTCCAATAAATGGACTATCCAAAACAAAATTATTCTTAATAGAGACAAGTAGTTCCTAAGATGAGGCCAGTCGTGGCGCACCGGCACAAAGTGTGACTGTAAAACTGACTGGTTGTGGGTTCGATCCCCACTCGAGGAGATGAAATATTTACTTAAATTTATATTTCCATTTCTTCGCTCTGATTTCGAGGAAAAGCGCGGCGTTGAGTTCTGCCACTCAATACGCAATGCCTCCAGAATTCGGCAGAAAGTGAGGAACGGAGTATCTTAACTTAGGTTCCCTCTGCCTATCCTGCACTTTGCGGGATACAGCGTGAAGTTGATATTTCCTAAGATTAGCGTATTTAGTCATACAAAACTCTCCAGCTTCATAGCTTTAATTATCTGCCTAACCTGTTATATGCGGGATACAGCGTGACATAAAGAAATACATAAAATAGGATATTCTCTTTTCACCTGTTCTATACCCACTAATTTGAGATATTTTTTTTTTTCAACAAAAGTAACCTTCGAAATGTTATTGAACAAAAAGTGCACAGTTAATCCGTAAATAATTGTTCAATAATTTTACCCAAGTTCTTGTTAAAACACAATTGGCATTGGAGACGAGTGCGTATAATAATAATATCTAAACAAACGACAGGTAGAAAATGTCAGGTAATTTTGAAATTCTTTTGAATTTGAACAAATACCTTTTTGGAGTAGAATCTTTGGTTTTTGTTTGTGTTTTTATGAGTGTGCAATTTATTCTAAGTCTATTGTTGTGGAGTTCTTCAAATACGTGACTAATTCTTAAGTGATATATTGGGTATGACTGTTTTTTTTTTCTCCGTTTACTTTTATTATTATAAGTGAATAATTAATTTGGGGCCGTTGTGGCGCAAAGACACAAGCGTCTGAGTGGAAACTCCGGTCGCGGATTCGATTCCCACTCGGGTGCATTGTTTATTATTTATTAATATATCAGAGGCCGGTCGTGGCGCAGCGGCACGAGGTGTGACTGCAAAACCGACTGGTTGTGGGTTCGATCCCCACTCGAGGAGATGAAATAGTTACTTAAATTTATATTTCCATTTCTTCGCTCTGGTGTCGAGGTAAAGCGCGGCGTTGAGTTCTGCCACTCAACACGCAATGCCTCCAGAATTCGGCAGAAAGTGGGGAATGGAGTGTCTTAACACTAGGTTCCCTCTGCCTACCCTGCTGTGTGCGGAATACAGCGTGAAGCTAATTTAATTTATTAGAGTAATATATCATTTACCCGTGCAAAATTAATGTGGAACGAGCTTACTTCGACGGCAAAATTTGAAGTTGAGTTGAAACTGTGGGTACAAAATTTAGTTTCCACATTCTTTTTTTTTAATATTTTCATTTCTTAACTCTGGTACCAAGGTATCGCTTGATATTGCAATATCAGTTTAAGTCATTGCAACGGCGTGATTAAAAACACCATAGTTGTGGATTCGATCCCAGTTCGGAGGAATTAATTGTTTTCCTTTCTCTGTTCAGTAAAGAAAAAGAGTGGCGTTGCCTTTCCTCCATCAAATTCCCAATGTCTGGAATAGAGAGCGAAACCGAAGAATGGAGTAATTTAACATTGGGTTTTCTCTGTCTATCTGCTATATGCGGGATAAAGTACAGGATTGAAAAAATATATTCTCTATAGGTATAAATTATACCTAAATTTCATGATTTAATACTACAAAGATAATATTAACAAAAGTAAACCTCGTTTCTCCATGACGCTCGTTGCTACAATAAAACAACGTAGGTAACATCGCTAGCAGAACGTGACATTCTTATATTCCTTTTGAATCCCGCTAACATATTTGGTTAATTAACTACATATTATATTATGCTGATCTTAGGATTTATTTTTGTTAGTTGTTTTTGTTCATACTTTTAATGTATAATTAAAATGAAGGCCAGTCGTGGCGCAGCGGCACAGAGTGTGACTGTAAAACCGACTGGTTGTGGATTCGATCCCCACTCGAGGAGATGAAATATTTACTTAAATTTATATTTCCATCTCTTCGCTCTGGTGTCGAGGCAAAGCGCGGCGTCGAGTTTTGCCACTTAACACGCAATGCCTCCAGAATTATCCCTCTGCATACTCTGCTGTGTGCGGCATACAGCGTGAAGCTGAAGAAAAAAATGAAACCTTCGCGGCACATCGTCTAACTGTAAAAGCGGCGGTTGTAGATTCGATTGACACTCGCGGAAATGAAATATTTTTATTTCTTTGCTCTGGTAACTAGACAAAGTACAGTAAGTACAGTACACCCACTGTACATTGTACTTTTACTGGACTATTAGATGATATTATTTTTGGTGCCTGGTGGTAAAAATAGCCAAGTCAAATTTAGAGCTTGAATTTAATCCAGAGTGAACACAGAACTCGATACCCACATACATAGTATATCTCTGTCTTGTTGGTGAAGTCGAGAATAACGCATTACTAAAAATATAAGCTAAATGGCTGGATGTTATTACTTTTCGTAAAGAAATTATCACTATTTATCATTAAGACTTTGTTAGTTTTAAAAACGCTTTCTTTTCCTACGTTATCTGATCTAATTTTCATATTTGACCTTTTTTTTACTTTTTTAATGGTAATTATCATCTTTCCCATTTTTTCTGTATAACAGTGACCTTGGCACTATCAAATTTCTAGGACTAGATCGAGAAGTGGGTTATGTTTTTGATGAATGAGTGAGTCAGTCACAAAAGTATTTGAAGAACCTATAAAGAACTTAAAAAAAAATAGTTTGTATAAAATACATATTAGCCGTTTCCAGCTATTTACTTGGCTGGACACGCTGCCGCGCGTCTTGATGTCTATCCGAGCGTACGACAAAAATAATTTATTATAAAAATATTCCAATAGAAAAGCTTGCAAATAACATGAAGATGAATTACTTTATAACAAACGCTTCTTTTAAATATCTTTGAATAGAATAAGCCGAAGGATAATGTAAAAGTAAAGGAGGTCTGTCCGTGCAAAAAGGGATTCCTTATATAAATCTCTGTCCTGGCACGAGCAAAAAATTAGCCGAGTGTTTTGATCCCTTGCCAACTCATAGGAAACTAAATTCACAAGAAAAATCCCCCGACACTGAAAGTTAATGAAAAAATTCCTAGTCCTTATGAAAATATATATTACACATATATTTTACTGAATAAATTGGTATATTTTTACTAATAGTGTAGAAAGTAATTGATATTGGATGTTAAAATATTTAAATTTTATCGGGATTTGAACCCACGTTGATTTCGGATCCATATTGAATTCAATGAGGTCATCCATATTGTGTAAATAATTTTTTTTTTTAAAGTTTTGTAAAAAATGTAGTAAGAATAAAAACCGTACAGACCGAATGCCTAAATGTTAAATAAGTCAAACGTTACAGCGTGGTTGGCAAAGGAAACCTCGGAAGCTAGTGTTAAGACACTCCGTTACCATTAAGACACTTTCGTTCCCTACTTTCGGCCAAAAAGGAGGCATTTTGGAGGCATTGCGTGATGAGTATATTAAGTGATTTTTTTATAAGAAAAACGATTAATAATTTGTTTATCACTTATAAAAAAAAAAACAAAACTTAAGAACTAACAACACAGTCTGTTTCCATACACTTTTAATGTGATTCAAATTGCGTAGACCTTTAGTATTTTACGATCTGTAAATCTCAATATTCCACTTTGGCTTATTGATTTCTACTGAAATAGCTTGGACGATACAAACGTGTTTTAATTACGAATAATTATACAATATGTCCTGGGTTCGAATATACAATGCATGTTATAGATAATATATTCATAAAGTGGAGTAACTAGAGGTTGTATCTAACCTAGTGCTTAGACACTCTGTTTCCCACGTTCTGTGTTATTTTTTAAGACATTGCTTGTTGAGTGACAGAACTCTATGTCGTACAATACCTCATTAACAGAGCAAGGATATTAATGAATTAAATTAAGCCACTCAAAACGCAGTCTCGAATTCGAGTGGAAAGTGGGGAACGGAATGTCTAGACACTAAATACTGTATGCCTATTCTGTCATGGGATAAGCGTAAAGCTATAAAATACATAGTTCATTATATAATAGATGTAGAAGAAAGCAAATATATTTACCACTATACTTTTTTAGTGGTTCAAAATAAAAATAAAATATATATATAAAATGAAAAAAAAAAAAAACAATTTTAACACTTTTAATTAGCTTAGTCTAAAATCAAGAATATTTATATTTATCCTGTACATCTAAATTTGAATGCTCCTCACAAGTACAATTGTATCGAACGGCGTTAATAGATTAGAGACTTCCATTAATCCAGTCACACCATTAGAGCGGAGACCATTTAAATTTGTATAATTTATTAGTAAAACCTGTACAGAATAATCGTATTTACTAAAGTGCTTTAGACTGTCTAAGCATATATTGTGTGAAAATACATATAATTGTAACAAATCGAAGTAGAAATATATAATATTTTAATATTTTCGCTCGTTCTGGTGTTGAGGCAAATCGCGGCGTTGAGTTCTGCAACCGAAACGGCGGAAGGAGAGCAGTGGAATGTCTTAGCACTAAGCTCCATCTGTTTATTTGCTACATGCGGGATACAGCGTGAATTGATTTAATTTGATTTAGCGACCCAAACGTGGCGTCGCTAGCCTAAAGTTATGGTTAAATTATATTCTTCACATGTATTGTGAACTATACCTATTATCTGATGTATACTTATAGCTATACCTTGCAGGTAGTAAGTATTTGGAAGGTATAGAGAGGAAATGAAAATATTAAATATTCCATTTCGCCGAATAAGAATTGAACCCAAGACCTGTCCCGTACACAGTCGCACACTTGTGCCTTTACGCCACGACAGGTTTCGGCAACAACAATATAAATTATTTAATATCTAAATATTATATTTATAATATTTTAAAACGATCTATATTAAATATTAAAAAATTTGATTTTTAAAAGTCTCAATGACTAAAATTGATAATTTTATATTCTTATTTGGTGGAAGTAACTTGGACAGATTTAAAACCTCGCATCTTGGTATATATTACACCCAAACGCGTCTACCAATTAGCTTTCTTCTACCTGGCAACCATCCAAGTGTTTATAGCTAGAGTCTGACTTTTGGCCTAAATCATAAACTCCATTTTGCTCGATCTCTCACATTATTTTAAAGCTTCACGCTATGTTTTGCATATTGCAAAGTATGCAGAAAGAACCTAGTGTTAGGACACTCCGTTCTCAATTTTCCGCCTTACTTTAGAGACAGTGTGATTGGCTGAACCCAACGCCGCATTATTTTTCATTAGAGATCAATATATTATGTACGTTCCCACATATAGATTTATCTTATGGTTAATTTCCAAATTTTTTTTTTTTTTTGAGCTTCACTTTATTCCTTTGTAGCAGGGAAGGTAGAGGAAGCCTAGTGTTAAGACACTACCCATTTTTCGCCGAATTCTTGAGACATTGCGTATTGAATAGCGACTAGAGCGAAGAAATGAAAATATTAAATATTTCATTTCGACTAGTCGAGTGCCCCACAAGCGTAATTTTATTAAACATCCATTATTCCTTTTCTAGACAGCATATGAGCTAATTGTAATAGGATACTATTACAATATGCTAATTAAGTATATAACATACTAAATAATAATACAACAACTATTATAATCATATGAAATTATAATATTATGGCTAAAAGCACTCAGAGAAGTAATTTAATAGTAAGTTATATTCACATAGTTCATGATTATAAAATCTTTTTATTATTGCTTTTTGGTATTTTTATTTTTATTTCTTTTCATTTCCTTATTATAGAGTTCACATGTGCTTCGTTTTATTCGTTCGTACTTCGTTGTTATGAGTTCAAATCTGTCTCTAAAGAATATTTATTTTAATCAGCTTCACGCTGTATCCCGCACACAGCAGGGTAGGCACAGGAAACCTATGGTAAGCCACTCCGTTCCCCACTTTCTGCCGAATCCTGGAGGCATTGTGTGTTGAGTGGTAGAACTCAACGCCGCGCAAGGCCGCGCCGCGACACCAGAGCAAAGAAATGGAAATATAAATTTAAGTAAATATTTCATCTCCTGGAGTGGGGATCAAACCTACAACCAGTCGGTTTTGCAGTCACACTTCGTGCCGTTGCGCCACGATTGGCCTCAATTTTCATAATTGATAAATATTTTAGAGGCCATTGAGGTGTTGTGGAATAACGTTAGATTGTAAACGCAACTTTTGTGGGTTCCATTGCGTGTCAGAGAACTGATTGTTCATTTGCTAGCTCTGGTAACGAGATATATCGCGGCGTTGATTTCCGCTACCCAATATCCAATATCTCAGAAATGGGCCTTAAAGAAAACAATGTGTCTAAGCACCAGGTTTGTCTCTGCTATTAGTGGGATGGAAAGTAAAACTAAATACATAAACTCTAGTGTATAAAATTATATGTGTATGTTAAAAATCATTTAATAAAAACGACTGAGAATAAAAATTTTCTTACTCTACATCGATTCGTAGAAATAAGCGTTTTGACTTTACATAGTAAACAACCTTTAAGTTAATGTTTGTACTTCCGTAACGTAGTCTGCAAAAAATCTGTTTACTCGACAGAGAAAATGATAGAAATTTTCCATATTTCGCATTAATATTGAAAATTAATGATTATTTAATATTACCTGTATACTGTACATAAGATATTATTTCATGCCGTCGTGGCGCATCGGCACAACGTTTTACTGTAAAAGAAATGGTTGTGGATTCGATATCCACTTGAGTGAACGAATTGTTCTCCCTCTAGGAACAAGACAAAGCGCTGCGTTGAGTTCCACCACTCAGTTATATGCTATTTTAAAAATTGTAAGTTAGAGGACATAGGTTCCAATAGTCCCAATAGTCTTAACCTCAGGTTCCCTTTGCCTACCCTGGTATATGCAGGATATGAAGCTAAAAAAAGCAAAAGAAAATTGTAAGTATAGGTGCGTGAAGAATAACTAAAAATATTTTTTATTGTACATCTCTTGGTAATTGGTAAGCGTTTTGATCTTACACGTGAATAAAAAACGACCATTTTTGTTAATGAAGCGTAGTCTGAAATAAAATTTGTTCACTCTAATAAGAAAATTATATAAAATTTCCTTACTAAACATAAGCATGGAAAATTTGTGCTTATTTTATATAAGACTAGAGGGCACGCGCGGCTTCACCCGTTTATTAGGAGTCAATTCTAAAAAACCCACGAAACACATGTTCAATAAAATATTTTTAACAGTCTGAATTTAAATTTTTATTAAAATCGGTGGCGATTTAAAGATTTTTCCATATGAACTTTCAACCCCTTATTTGAACCCTTAGGGGGTGAATTCTTAAAAACCATGAAACACGTGTTCAATGAAATATTTTTAAGAGTCTGGATTTAAAATTTTATAAGAATCGTTGCCAATTTAAAAAAAATCTATACAAACTTTCAACCCCTATTTCATCCCTTTAGGGTTAAAATTTTTCAAAATCCCTTCTTAGTGGATGTCCAGAATATGAAAATAAACATCTGCCCAAATTTCACATATCTACCATCAGCGGTTACGGCACTGCGTGCGTCTTACCTCAGTCAGTCAGCACAAGTCCTTTTATATAGAGGCTATCGTGGCGCAGTGGCACAGCGCCTACTGTAAAAGCAACGGTTGTAGGTTCGATTCTTACATGTGAGTATGAATTATTTTCATTTTCCCACTCTGATGATAAGGCAAATTTCAGAATTGAATACCGCCACTCAACACGCTATGTCACGAATGTAAGGCGGAAAGTAAGGAAAAGAATGTGAACAATAGGTTCCCTCTGCCTACCAGAAAAAAAGATTTATTTATATCTTCAGTATTATATCAACCCGCAAGAGTACTCCTAAGCCGTATTCTATTTAGTGAGAAATAAAAAAAAAAACGTCAAAAATTATCAGATCTTATCTTGAGCGCTTGAACAAACATTTACAATATTGATATAGACACAAAGCCAACAACATCAAACTTCTTAAATATGTTATCTTTTTTCTCTTCAGGTACTTTTAGGGTTATGTGCCTTAAAAGGCAAAATGAAACCTTTATAACATCACTTTGACGTCCGTCTGTCCGTCTGTGACGATCTTTTATCTTATCGTAATATCCTTTTATCTATATATTGTTGAATTTCACCGCGTAATTAAAAACCTATAGGATACTTTTCGGAGACCTACATTTATGAAATTTGGCACAAAGCGAAAATTTATAATATGAATAAAGGAAAAAATCCAAAAAGCCATAATTTATTGTTGGGAATTATATTTCTTAAAAAAATATTACACATATATATATATATATATATATATATATATATATATATATATATATATATATATATATATATATATATATATATTTGTCGTTCATTTCATACTAAATCCGCGAAATCAAGTTTATCTCTTTTTATGAATTGTACTCGAGGTCAGTCGTGGCGCAGGGGCACAAAGTGTGCCTGTAAATCGACTGGTTGTGGGTTCGATCCCCACTCGAGGAGATGAAATATTCATTTACATTTATATTTGGTGGTGCTCTGGTGTCGAGGGGAAAGCGCGGCGTTGAGTTCCGCCACTCAACACGCAATGCCTCCAGAAATTGGTGAAAAGTGGGAAACGGAGTGTCTTAACACTAGGTTCCCTCTGCCTACCCTGCTGTGTGCGGGATACAGCGGCAAGCTATTTAGTCCATTTTGAAAGTGAAATGAAACTGTTGAAGCTTATTTGAAAAAAAAAAGTGAAGCTGAAAAAAAAACTTCGAGCCGGAACACCGAGGGGTGGGCGATTCCGACTCGAACTTAACCAGCTTTTTAAACTTAAACTCACAACAGACATTCGGAAACAAGTAAATAAAATGGAACTCCATTTTACGTAAGGCAACTTTGTCTACAATCGTAAAATTGTCTCTCCAAACATCTTCAAAGAAAGATCAAACTTCTCCATCTAAAGGCAACGATACAAAGGCATTTCAATATTAAAATCTATACATACTTTTCTGTAGAGTATTACTAAGAGACACAATGGAGGTAAAGAAAACGAAATGGCCAAATTAAGTTGCAACTTTGAAAGAAATCTGTAATTCAAAGGAATCAAATTAAAAACTAGGTCTTGATGGCACCGAAATAATCGTTAGGGCACAATACATTGCAAGTCTTTTAATTAAAATACTAAATAATGAAGGGCTACAAACTTCAGTGGAATAAGAATAATTTGAACAACAAAAGCCTTTAAAGTGCACTGGTCCTGGCCTGATGAGATTCTTACTGTAAAAAGGAATGAGTGGTGCTATAAAAGAACTTTTAATTATTGAATATTAACAATCTGAGGGTAATATGATTAAATTATGTATCTGTTTAGTAGTTTGAGGCCAATCGTGGTACAGAGGCACAAGTGTGCAACTGTACACGCCTGTCGCGTTTTGTGGGTTCGATTTCCACTCGAAGAATTTCTATATTTATTTATTTTTTTTTTATTCTTTTGCTTTGGTGTCGAGGCAAAGCCCGGCGTTAAGATCTACCACTCCACACGCAGTTCCTCCTGAATACGTCGGAAAATGGGGAGCGGGGTGTCTTAGCAACATTTCTGGTAGTCGTAGGCTTCCACTGCCTACACTGTTACAAGCGGGATACAGCGTGAAGCTGGAAAAAAATCTCATAATTCCGCACATTCAGAGACGATCGTGTTGTGTAATTGTAATTGCGATAGTTGTGAGCTCAATCCTGACTCTGACAAGACCAATGAGTTTCCTCTAGATCAAGACTGTTGAGTTTCCTACCTCAACAAGCAATATTTTTAATTTCAACAAAAATTGGACAATGGAATGTATACTATAAAAAAAAGCCGAGAAATTAAAAAAAAGAAATAAATAAAATTAATTTCACGCCTCATCCATCACACACCAGGGTAGGCCAAGGAACCCAGTGCTAAGATACTCTATTCCGCATTTTCCTCCAAATTATGGAGATATTGCGTGTTTAGTGGCGGAACTGAACGCCGCGCTCTGCCTCATGATCACGAGCAAGGAAACGAAAATATTGAATAAAATATTTAATATTTTCCTTCGAATAGGAATCAAACCACAACCAGCTGCGTTTACAGCCACCCACTTGTGGCCCTGGCTGCGCCACGACTGGTCTCCACAAAATGTACTACCATATTGGCGAGGAAAAGTAAAATAAAATAATAATTCACAGCACTGTAAGCATAGTACAAGCTATGTTTATGAAGGTAAATTCTACAAATTTCGTAGCTACTATATCTACGGGTACGAACAGCAACGTTCGAGTTGCGGTCTTGTTGAAAATGTACTATATTGAAAAATACCAATTTCTAGTCTCGTAGTGAATAATAATGAAATTTTTTAACTAAAGAAAAATAATATGATCTATATATATAAAAGGACTTGTGCTGACTGACTGAGGTAAGACGCACGCAGAGCCGTAACCGCTGATGGTAGAAACGTGAAATTTGGGCAGATGTTTATTTTCATATTCTGGACATCCACTAAGAAGGGAATTTGAAAAATTTTAACCCTAAAGGGATGAAATAGGGACTGAAAATTTGTATGGAAAAAAAAAATATCTGTACCGATTTTTATAAAATTTGAAATTCAGACTCTTAAAAATATTTCATTGAACACGTGTTTCATGGTTTTTAAGAATTCACCCCCTAAGGGTTGAAAGTTTATATGGAATAAACTTTAAATTGCCACCGATTTTTATAAAAAATTAAATTCAGACTGTTAAAAATATTTTATTGAACACGTGTTTCGTGGTTTTTTTAGAATTCACTCCTAATAAGCGGGCGAAACCGTGCGCACCCTCTAGTGTATTTATATGATTTTAAAAACAAATAAATAATCTTCAAGCTGTATCCCGCATACAGCAGGGTAGGCAGAGGGAACTTAGTGTTAAGATACTCCGTTTCCCATTTTGTGCCGAATTCTGGAGGCATTATATTATTTTTTTACGTAAAATCTGTTTTTGGTGCAAGCTAGTATTAAAAATATGTTCAATAATTTTGTATATGTTACTTTCCGCCGAATTCTGGAGGCATTGCGTGTTGAGTGACGAAACTCAACACCGCGATTTGCCACGACACCGGAGCAAAGAAATGATAATATTGTAAATGATAATAATTTAATTTAGATAATATTTCATTTCATCTCCTCGAGCGGAGATTGAACCGACATCCAGTCAATTTTACAATTACACTTTGTGCCGCTGCGCCACGACTGGCTTCATTTGTTATCAGAGCGTGGAAAGGAATCGAATCCACGACCGTCACGTGTACAATCAGACGCTGTACCACTGCGCCACAATAACCTCTTTCTAAATGATTGTTATAATTCTATACTATTGTTAAAGTTATAGTTCAGCTGTTAACAATTCTATAGAGAACTATTAGTAAAACTTCGTCATTCAAAGATTGCTCTATACAAAATGATCATTAATTAACTGAAGTGGATTGATTTAATAACGTTTTAATATTTTTATATAAAAAATGTGAAATTAATAATGCTTTTAAATGAATTACCTATTTTTAATATGTAATTGACAAACTCTGGCTCTCTCTGCTATCGATAAATCGAAATATTAAAAAATATATTAAATACGTTTACGTTTAAATTTTTTGCGGTGGAACCTATAAAACATTTTTTATCTTTTAATATAATATAATCATTCTAAAATATAAAAAAATAATGATCGATCATTATTTATATTATTTTAGAAAATAATATAAATATTGTAAAGATTTTTTTGTAAGACATTAATCTTATTTCGGTATCGCATAACATTAGTCTTGAATGATTATAAATAATAACAAGATAAAGTGTAGGTGCGGAAGGGTAAAGCCGGCTGTCTGCCCAAATTAAGAAGTACAAATATTAAAAATATATTAAGACTCCGACATAAAATATATATTTAAAAAAATATATACTCCGTTCCTCTGCCGTATTTTTAAACAGTGAGTTGAGTGGCGGAACTCAACGCCTTTGCCAGAGCGTGAAAATTAAAATATTGAGTTTTTCACTACCTCGAATGCGGGAATGGAATCGAACCCACAAACAACAACAGAGGGTAACCAAGTGTTAGGACACTCCGCTCCCTATTTTCCGGTCATTTAAGATATTTATCTATTCAGTGTACGTTCCAAATGACTTCATAGCAGCTTAACGCTTTTTCCCGCATAGCACGGTAGAGGCAGAGGTAACATAGAGTTAAGACACTCTGTTCCACACTGTCCGTCCAATGTTTGCGGTACTCAACACCATGATTTGTCTACCAGAGTGAAAAAATAATAATGATTTAAAATAATTTTGTCTTGAGTCTTTTGAATCTTTGAATTTGAACCTTTTCTTTTGAGGCCAAAGCGCGGCGTTAAATTGCGCTGCTCAAAACGCAATGATCCAGAGAGAGAACCCAGAATTCTATAGAAAGTGTGAAAAATCTTTCACCTGAGTGGCAATTGAACACACAACCATCGCGTTCACAGTCAAACATTATACCACTGGGCTACAACGGCCTTTATTTATTTGACCAGTATATCCGATAAATAGTAATAGACACCAAAACAAAACTAACTGAATGAGTGGCACACACGCTTCCCTCCAAACTCCACACCCTACAAATTAGTTTAAGTGCACGTACGTTTTTTACTATCTATAATAACGAACCATACTGCTGTAAGCATTCACAAAAAAGACAAAAGTCTAACAAATATTCCTACGGCTTTCTCCGACAAAGCACTATGAGAGCTGAGGCCAGTTGTGGCGCAAAGGTACAAGCGTGTGACTGTGGACAGGTCGTAAGTTCGATTCCCACTCGAGGAAGTTATTAATATTGAAGTATTTAATATTGCTTTGCTCTGGTGTCCAGATACCTCCAAAAATCGATGGAAAGTGGGGAGCGGAGTGTTTTAACACTAGGCTTCCTTTGCCTACTCTGCTACGTGTGGAATACAGTGTGAACTTGATTATTATTCTTTTTATTACACGACTGCTTCAGGTATCTCTTTTGCGTGATAAAACTCAAAATTCGAATGCCATAATAAAACGAAATATGCCGCTTTAATGGATAATTAACATTTTATGGACACTTGTAATAAAATGTATGGAGATGCGCTTTTGACCTAAATAATAGTATTGTTGTTTGTCTCTTGATTTTTTTTAAATATTTATTTTATTAATACAGGTCTCTACATAGAGATGACATTTGTGAAGTATTTGTTTGTACATACGTTAGTTGGAGGTGCGAATTTATATTAAAATATTTTCACTTTACTTATGCTTTAAACTTTTGACATTATTTACTTTTCGAATAAGTCGAATTTTAACTTAAATTTAGATATCTAAGACTTTTAGTCGAAAACTGAAAATAATTAAGAGATTTATTTATTCCAGAATATTATTTTATTATACTTACTCTATCCTTATTATTGGTCTTTGCTCTTTTCAAATGAATCGGTATCTTGTTTCATGATCAACTTGAAACCTTGAAAGTTTCGAAAATTTCTCCTTTCAGCATGAAGAAATATTTATCAGTCTTTATTACTATACTCTATTTTTTTTTAGATATCAAAATTATATCTACAAAATAAATATTGAGCGCGGCGTTGAGTTCTGCCACTCAACACGCAATGCCTCCAGAACCCGGCAGAAAGTGGGGAACGGAGTGTCTTAAATAGGTTCCCTTTGCCTACCCTGCTGTGTGCGGGATACAGCGTGAAGCTGATAAAATGTATATTTCATTTGAGTACATATATTTATTTTGTAGATATAATTTCTATAACTCGTAAATCGTAATCAAATGACATGTCATTTGATGTATTTTTATTTGAAACGTCTATTCACTTTTTGAGTTCTGTAAATACGTGGATGCATTAGCTGATTGATCAAACAAGTCCAATCCAAATAAAATATAAAAGTAATGTACTACAAAAGTTCTTACTTTATTTTCCAATTTCATTAGAAAAACTTAGTCATAAATAAAATTGGAGATTTCATAATCTTGCCACGAACATTTTTCACATTTCAATTTGAAAGTTTATATATTTTTTCGTTTGTTCCAGACTGGTGTAAAAAGTTGATATGGAGACCGTCGTTCAATATTTACTTTTGGCTCTTGCACTGACCTCAGTACAAATATCCCTCACAGAAAGCCGTCTAAATGAAAAACGCAGGGATAAAACCGAGAGAAGATATCATAATGTGCAAGTCAAAGATAATATGTGCGAAATTACAAATCGAGAGTCAAAAGTTCATTGTTATTGCGAAAATACGGAAATAAAAACAGCCACCAGAGCTGACTGTTGGGTTTTTAACGGTGGAATCGACGAAAATGACCCAATTTGGTCCAGTTTCACTTCACAGCCGTTTCTAGAAAGATTGACTTTCAACGTTAGATCTGATGGAGCGCTACGATTTATACCTCTACAAGTGATCCAACGTTTGAAAAGACTACAAAAACTGTATATACACTATGCAACATTAAACAAAATAGAAAAGAAAACGTTCACAAACATGACCACAGTACGAGAAATAACGCTGATGAATGATAAAATAATGGAATTGGATTTTTCAGCCTTTTCAAGCCTACCAGCCCTCGTCAATTTGACGATAAAAGGGAATAAAATAACCGAGATACAGCGTGATGTTTTTGTCGATTTACCAAGTCTCAGATATCTCGATCTGTCGTTCAACAGCATTAGTCTGGTTCACGACGGATGTTTCGAACATTTGAATGTACTCAACGACTTAGTATTGGAGGCGAATTTAATTTCTATACTTACAAAGGATACGTTTAAGGGTTTGGCTAATTTGACCAGATTAGATTTGAGGTCGAATAAATTATCGATGGTAGGAGACTTGACCTTCTCAGAACTTTGGAATTTAAACGAGCTGTTATTGGACAATAATGATTTGAAATATTTATCGGAGCGAGCCTTCGATGGATTGACTATGCTTCAAAAATTAACTATTACTGGGAATAAATTACAGTCTATAAATGAAGGGCTGCTGGAGGGCGTCCGAGGACTGGAGTTGTTGGATTTGCGAAACAACGACATTGAACTATTCACCTACGAGACTATAAAGCCTATTCATGAGAATTTGAAGATGAAGACTTCTGTGCTTTATTTAAGTGGTAAGTTATGATAAATATTTTGTACATAATACATATTTAATTATTATGGAAATATTTGAAAAGAATAATTATTTTTTAAATTTATGTGTACAATATTATATATTTAATTTTTTATATAATTGTTTATATATGCATGTTTTTTCATACATTTGAGGTACCATAAGCATAATACATAAAGCGATAAATAAAATAATCTATTATATTACATTATATGAAAGAAAAAAATATACGATTCGAGATAACCTGTTGAAAGAAAAGAACATCTTCAAAAAAAATCACTTGCTTCACGCTGTATCTTGCATATAGTAATAGTTAGGGGGAATCTAACGTTAAGGAAGCCAGTTTAAAGAGATATCAAATTGAGCGGCGGAGCTCAACACCGCACATTGTACTTTTACCAGAGCGAGATAATAAAAAAAATCAATCCCTAAAACCGGGATTTAACCTACAACCGGCCATGTTACCACATTATAAAAATATTATTTTAACGCAACAGCCATATTGTTTAGATCTTAATAACACACCACGCTTGCTTAGGACACACTCATGGGAAAATAAATAACTATATTTTGTGCAAACAATACATTCCCTATGGGGTTTTAATCCCCTTCAAAAAGCACCCCTCGGACGTTAGCAACGATTAATGACTGTTGCAAGTCTCTTTAGCGAGTCAACAATGACTTAATAACACGATTTAGTCAAAAAGTATGTATTATTCAAAATCAACTTACTGTAATGAATGTGCTGTTTTGATAATTTTATTATTGTGTGAAATGTTTTTTTCTTTTGTATGTTTTTTTTTTTGGAGTAATTTAATTTATGTTAGAATTTTGGAATTAATTGTACTTGTTGGGTTTGTTTATACTTAAAATAATAATAACACTAGGTCTAGACTAGACTGTCTGAAACTAGATTGTCTGGTCCTATCTGCCTACCCTGCCATGTACGGGATACAGCGTGAAACTAAAAAATATAGGAGTAAAAAAATATTGTAATAATAATTTAATAATATACCTAATAGTTTTTGAGCTCATCGTGGCGCATTGGCAAGGCATCTGACTTGAAACATTGTCGCTATAAGTTGGATGTCAATTCACTTTAAAAAAATAATTTTATTATCTTATTCTGGTAGACAAAGTGCGGTGTTTAGTTACGCCGCTCATCACGCAGTGATCACGTAGTAGCCAGAGGGAACCTGGCTAAAAATACAAAATGTGGCTATGTTAACTTTCGCTGAAAACACGATGTCTCTAAAGAGTAGTAAAGTAAAAAAAATATTAGCAGTTTCTATGTTCGCATTTATTGCAATAAAATTTTACTATTTTTTTTCTTTAAACTTCATGCTCTATCCCACACAGAAGAAGAAGAAACCCGAGAACCTAGTGTTAAGATGCTTCATTATCATTAAGATACATATATATCGGAACTCAACCCCGTACTATGCATAGCCAGAGCGAGGAAATGGAAATACTATATATCTCATTTCCTGAAAATATAATATCTCCGAATAATAAAACTTTTACATACACTCCATAAACAAAATTACATTTCTTTGCAGGTAATAAATTACGGTGCGACTGTCGTTTGTCATGGATACAAATTTTACGCAACGAAACAACCAGCGAGCCACTAAGGATGGCGCTCGACGAAGTGACTTGCCTATATTACGTTGATGACGAAACCAAAATTATCAAAGAAAATAAAGAAATATCTAATAACGAGAATATATTTGAAGTGGAAACGAACAGTGAAGTGTTCCAACAAGATGGCAACGAAGATACCTACAGCGATTCAAGTCCTACGTACAAATATGAAGAAACAATAAAATCTTTAGAAAATCAAGTGACGTTAGTCGACATACCGGCTCAAACGTTACCTTGTCCCGGAAAGCTGGTACAAAACGGCGAGGACTCTTTGATGCTGTCTTCAAAAGAAGAGAACTACTGGCTCTCCAATATAAGTAAGAAAATGTTGGCGAATCTATCTCTAGTACTCACATTGACAATAATAAATATATTGCATTAAGTATTGAAAGAAACAATTCGTGTAAGGACTTCGAACTTTAATATTGTATTGGGGTCTTGTTGTTACTTATTTAAATAAAGAAAGAAGACTGGTTAAGAATAAATAAATAATTAAATTATTCGGTAGGCAGAATTTTGTCTGACGTTTCAACTGTGGCCCGAATTGCGAGAGTGGAATACTAATATATTTTGGTTGTACAAAGTTTTGATTTATCAATATAATTTTTAATTAAAAATACAACATGCCTGTTTTCTTCAGCTTCACGTTGTACCCTGAATAATGCAGGGTAGGCAAAGGGAACCTAGTTTTGGAACACCTCGTCCCCTACTTCCCGCTGAATTTTCAAGGCATTGCGAGTAGCAAACTCGGCTTTGTATTATTAACAAAATACATATTTATAGCGAAGAAATAATAATATTGATAATTAATAATTCATTTCCTCGAGTTGGAATCGACGCCTCAACCGTCGCGTTTACAGCCACACGCTCGTGCCACTGCGCCACAACGGCCGACGACCTCAGATTTTAATATAAATGTGAAATAGCATAAAATACATATAAAATTATTATGAAATACATTATTCTCTTAAATATCGATACCGCTTATTTCATTTATGTTTGTGGTGAACTCGTTCTGTGAATTTGTTGTTGTATACATATTTTCGGGCTGTCGGTATCGGTAGCTAACATTATTGATATTTTCAATGTACGAGGCCGCAGTTGGCATCGTTACAGCTAACTTTTAGCTGTAATTTTATCATGTTTTACTATATATGATTTGTGATTTTTTAGGCCTTTTGGTGTTTTAATACATAGGTTTTTACAACAATATTTCTGTCAGTTGTTTATGTCAATTATTATTGTCGAAAAGGCGACCATTTTTCATCCGGTCTGTAATATAAATCATCTGACACATGCAACTAATCGAGTTATATTGCAATTTGAATTGTTTTATTTTTACTTTAAAATTGAATTGGTACTTGGATTTTGTTTTTTTTTAGCTTCAAGCTATCCTACACATAGCAGAGTAGGTAGAGGGAACGTGGGAACCTAGTGTTAAGACACTCCGTTCCTACTGAGACACTTGCGTTCACCGTTTACTGCGTTGTGTTGAATGGTGCGCAACGCTACGTTTCGCCTCGTTACCAGAGCAAGGAAATGAAAATATTAAATATTTCGATTTCCTCGAGTGGAAGTCGAACCCACAACCTGTCACGTTACTGTCGAACAATCGTGCACCACGACTGGCCTCTACCTACATTTTCTAATAAAAATAAAAACAAACTTGATTATGTACGTACATACAAAATATATTCATACATCTTTGTAAAAGTATACATTATCTTGAATACAACTTTAGTTGTTATAAAGTTCAAAGCAAGACTTTGATGTTTCGATATTTTTGCATCGTATAGGTGTTACAATAAAAGTTATAACAACTACATAAAGATGAGATGTTGTCTACTGAAATAGTAACAGATATAAATACTTATGTTTCTTTATTTTTTTATTTAAGATTGGCAATCCAAACTCAAAATAAAATAAATTTATAATTAAATCAGCTTCACGCTGTATCCCGCACACAAAAAAGTAGGCGGAGGGAACCTAGTGTTAAGACTCTCCGTTTCCCACTTACTGCTGATTTTTTTTGGAGTTGAGTGGCGAAACTCTACGCCGCCTCGACACCAGACACCAGAGCGACGAAATGAAAATATAAATTTAAATAAATATTTCATTACCTAGAGTTGGGATCGAACCCACAACCAGTCGCATTCTTAGTCACAGTTTGTGCACCAGCGCCACGACTTGTATATTTTTTTAAACGTCAAATAATGTTTTTTTTTTTAAGTTACTGCCACAGACGTGACAAAAAACGTCAAGTAAAAAATAAATAATCAAATGTAAATTACTTTAAGTTACTTTTAACTAGCTCTAGTATTTTGTGATAATTAAGGCATAAGTGTAAAAGACTATTTTTTTTTTCAATAAAAAACGAAAGTATGTACTTAAGAAAAAAATTGTAAATATTTGTCTCACTGTCATAACAGAACGCTATATTAAATGTAAATATGAAATAAATTAATCATTTCATATAATTTGTTAATAAAGGAAAATCTTTAATTTAGCTTCGACTAATGTAAATATTTATGTTTTATTAGCATAAATATTATTATATATATTATAAACAAAAATTATATTACATATATCTTTTTTATTGGCTTATTAAAACTTCATCCCCAGCGAAGTAGCCGGACAGAACGGAGCTATCGGCCTTTGCCTCTTTCACCTCGTCCACTGTCATCAACCTCTTCATACATGACTTCCGGAGAGTCCTAATGCTTTTACCGAGGAGGTAAAAAAAAGATCTTTCAGAATATTAAATATACCCTATTTATTATGTTTTCTTAATGAAATGAGTATGCATGACATTTAGCTATTACTTTGAAACTTTGAAGTCAATTATACCAATGTATAGTAACAAATAATTTATATCTTTAAAGATCTTTTTAGCTTTTTTCGTAGATAAGCAATATTTCACATTCATATAATAAAAGATATGTAAAAATATAAAATTCTTTTTTTTTGCTGTATCTACTGTTCTGTACTTAGTCATTAATATTTTTTTAAAATATTATATTATAAATTATAGTATCTTGAGCTAAGTCAATATATGTGAGGTATCACATATATTGACTTATCAAGCAGAGAGTATTTAAACATAATTTTATTCAAGATTCATAATCATAAATAAAACCACGAATATTTCTTATATTTTTTTACATAAGCAATAAATCAGTCTATATCTACAATATCTATATCTATAATATCTATATCTAATATCTATCTATATCTATAATATCTATAATCTTCTATTTTTTATGTAAAAAAAATAAAAGAAACATTCAAAACTCAATACATATTCATGTAATAACATATTAAAATTGTGTTTTGAGTTAAATAATATATTTTAATCTTATGCTTTCATTCATTCACATTCCTTTATAATAAGTGTAATTTAAAATATAAAATAAAATAGAATAATATGTAAGAATAATTGTAATGAAAAGTTAAATAAATTTTGGATTTAAAGTGATTTGTCTATTTATTTAACGCTGTATCCCTAACGGGGTTGTCAGAGAGAACGCAGCGCTAAACGCTACGGTCTGCAATACAACAATTAGATGTGTAATTTAATTAGCACTTATTTTTAATATAAAAGTGTTATTTGACACAGAAAAAATATTTTAATTATTAATTGTTTATCTCTATATATAATAAGACAGTAAAAATATTTTGTCTGTACATTTAGTAATTTTGACTGAAATGGATAGAGGGACACTTAAAAAGAATAATAGAAAGCAAAAATATATTTTTTAAATTTCTTATCTGTCTGTCGATTTGTATGGTCACATTTTTCTCTGAAAGTACTGAACCGATTTACTTGAAAATTTCACCAATTCCTTTCTTTTAACTCAACTTAACCACTAAAGTTTGATTCATCAAAATTGGTTCATTAAAAAAAAGTTATCGTCATTTGAATGAACTCAAGACATTAGTTTGCCTGCGAATGTTATATAGCAATCGCGCTGGTAAGATTCTTGGCCAAAGAATGATGTCTTGGTTATATGGCTGTTGATAAAAATATATATTTTTGAAGCACTATTATACAATATTTTATACAATAAAGTAAACAAAATTGAATTGCTAGTGGTAGTACCTTCATAAATCATAACAGTTAAGTTTAAATCGTAATTAATTCAACACAGAGATAAAGAACGATTTGATCTTCAAAGAGATATCAAGCAAATACGCAGATTTTTTGGTTTGGTTTTAAAAAAAAAACGAAATAAAAAAAAGATAATTATTCTTTATGATATTCTTATTCTTTAAAACTTGAGGTAAAAATACCACCTCAAATTGTGTTTAAGACAAACATTTAAATTTTAATGTAATTTTTTTTTAGTTTGTTTTTTTTTTTTTTTTTCAAATAAGCTTCAACAGTTTCATTTCAGTTTCAATATGGACTAGTTGTTTTTATTATTAACTTCGACAATGGTCAAACTCCAATACTGGATCGTATAAGCGAAAATGTCCAAAAAAGAATCAACAACGAGGTCTCCAGCAACAAAGAATCGTTCCACGAAGAGGCTTTATTAGAAAATCCTAGCGTTGAAATCACATAATCAAAACACTAGCAGCATCGGCGTCGCATGCAAATGAGTTCCCTTATTAAATTTTTCATATCTTTATTTATATTATGAAGTTGAAAAGTTTATTTGATTGGACACGCTAATCTCAAGAACTACTTGTTGGTATTTTTTTTTGTTTTAGGTTGTTTTTAGATAGTGATAGCTTTTTGTTGGATAGTCCTTTCATCGAGGAATTCAGTGGATTATATATTATTTAAGTTTCAGACTGTATCTCAAACATAGCAGGGTAGGCAGAGGAAATCTGAGATTGTAGTGTTAAAACACTCCGTCTTCCTTTAAAACTTCAGTTCCATATCCAATTTTTTAGACATTAGGTATTGAATGGCCTTGAACGCTTCGACGGCATCATGGTAAAGATAATATTAGATTAGTAGATAAATCCAATAAGATTCAACTAGAGTAATTTAATATTGTGGCATAAAATAGCATACGCAACTCTTAGTTATTTTCAAAATTTGACGCAGGCGAAACCGCGTGTAAAAACTAGTTTAAAATATATACTGAGGAAAAAGAAAATGACTTTTATACTTTCTTAAAATGACCGCCGTCTCATCTCACCTGTAATATTCATGAAAATCCCTCCTAAACAGCTAAGGGCGTAAAGTTCTATTCAGAGCCTAAATTTTTAAAGATAACAAAAGCTCGGCTAAAGCTCAAAAGACGTTGATACTTACAGTATTAAAAAAATTTCTCCGGCAATTTCATTTTATAATGATTCCTCTTTTTGCTTTTCTTTTTGGATTTGTGCTTAATAAATTCCTGGTATTACTTAATTGACTTTGACTGCCATTGATAGACTTTTTGGAATTTTATTATATTTATATATTAATCATGATATATTTATATAAATAAAAGCGCGGTCGTGGCTTCGATTCTCGCTTGGAGAAATAAATGGTTTTTACTGTCTCGTTCTAGTAACAAGACAAAGCGCGTCAGAGATTTTCAACTATCAGCCTTTAACCCATTGTATACGGTATACAACGTTAAGCTAAATGCAAAAATAAAAATAATAAAGAATATTTGACGCCAGTCGTGGCGCAGAGGCACAAAGTGTGACTGTAAAATCGACTGGTTGTGGGTTCGATCCTCACTCGAAGAAATGAAATGTTTATTTACATTTATATTTTCATTTCTTCGCTCTGGTGTCAAGGCAAAGCGCGGCGTTGAGTTCCGCTACTCAGCACGCAATGCTTCCAAAATTCGGCGTAATGTCAAGAACGGAGAGTCTTAACACTAGATTCCCTCTACCTACCCTGCTGTGTGCGGGATACAGCGTGAAGCTGATTAAAAATAAAGAATATTTAAATATAACATACCAACGAAAATCATTCACCAAGTGACAATAACACGTAATTTTACCAATTTTCTTTTGTAAGGCTTATTTTATAATTCTTTCACCTTCGAGACATTTTCCGAACATATTTCAACTCATTTATACTTGATTGAGTTACTTAGGGCCTTTGAGGAGGTTTCTTTTGACGTGAATGATTCTATGGAGGCTTTAGAAGCGTTTATGTTCACAATGTTGGGGGGCGACGTCAATCGTATCGTTCTATAATCGAATATTACTTTGTAGATTTGCGTCATTTTTATTTTTCTGATCTAATAAAGATATTATATTATATTTTTTTTGCCTTCCTAAATATAATTTCCTTTTAACCATAAGAACCTAAGTATCATCACAACTATATATCATAAAACAAAATTTTCTGATCTGTCTGTTAAAAAAGCCTATTATACTTTCCACTGATTTTTTTGAGGCGTTGCGCGTCAAGCGGTAGAAATCAACGCTAGACGTTTGGCTTGTGGCCAGAGCGAAGAAATGAAAATATTAATAAATGATAATCCATTCCCTCCTGATGGGGGGATCGAACCCACAATCGCCGCAGTACAGGCACACCCTGGTACCACTGTGCCACTACAGCCTCAAGTATTATTTATATTTCCAAATTTATATTTATCGTATTCTTTTATATACGAGTACATATAAGTTTGTGGTTGAGTTTCTTATTCAGGGTGTAATGCGATTGACGGATCAGCGGCTATCTATGGGCAGAGGGCCTCAGTACCTATCCCAATTTCACCCCCATATATCTCAGCCGATTCGCACAAAACAGTATACAGAGGGAACCTAGTATAAAAACACACCGTTCCACACTTTCCACCGAATTCTGGAGGCACTGTGTGTTGGCGGAGCTCAACGCCGCGCTTAGCCTCGACACTAGAGCGAAGAAATTGAAATATAAATTTAAGAAAATATTTCATCTCCTCAAGTGGGGATCGAACCCACAATCAGATGTTTAGAAGTCGGAATGTGAGGAAGGTTTTGACATGAGTTCTGTCGATAATTTTGTTAAAGATAATATTTTATTCATAATAGTTTGCATAGTTCCATTTATCTTGAGCAGAATGGTTTCTAACGTACATACGTCCCAGATATCCGCTTGTTGTAAATTGTAATATTTGTAATTAAGCCGTTATTTACGTAAAAAAATATTTTTTTATTGTTTTATCACATAAATACAGTATTGAAGAATTGGCACATTTATACTTAAAAAATAACTATACATACAGTAGTTAAGATTTTGTTAGATTATGTCAGAAAAAAATAAATTACAATATAATTTGTATAATTACAGTAAACTTTTAGTTAAGTTAAATTGCAAACAGTGACAAAGAAAAATTCAATATATTTTTATTTTTATAAGTAAATTTTTATACTTTAAATTATACGAAATATTTTCCTAAAAACAAGATTTTTTGTAGAATATTAATTTTCTAGGTAACATAAACGAGAGACTGGCGAGCACGGTTCTGCGAATTAGAGGATGAAAAAGTGTAACCAGGTTTCAAGGGTATTTTTATAGATAATTTAAAATTCAAATCTCAATCATACTGATAGTCCAATAATTTGTAAAAGAAAGATAAATCTAGTATGTACCTTTTTGAAATTAATGGTTGAATTTTGAAATATTGCAATCTATCTTTATTTGAGGCTCTCGTAGCGCTGAGGAACAAGGGCGTAACTAACACGACGATGGTGGGTTCGATCCCCACTCAGGGGAATGAATTATTTATTAATATTTTCATTTCTTCGCTCTGACACGTTGAGTTCCGCAACCTTGACAAAACTGAGGAACGGAGTATGAATATGAGTCGTAACACTAGGTTCCTTCATATTTTTTTACTTTATAAGAAGGTTTGCTTTCTGAGATTCCTCGGAATTTTGCTAAATGCCAAAAAAATCTTTTCTGAATCCGCCCGATGCGCAACGAATTAGCAGAATAGTGAGGTCTCCAGACAGCGCTACAGTATTCAAGGATGCTGCAAACATCGAAAATATGGTGATTAAATGTAAATTTTGAGTCAAAAAGGTCCAAGTTTTTAATTGTGATAATATATGTAGATAATTATATTTTCTGGAAAACGTTCCATGAAAACATTTATTACCGTTCATTAACATTACTACAAACGTTTTTACGCCTCTTTATCGCTCATTGACAACTATTTTCTTTACACCAATTCACCAGTCCATTTAAGTCACTATAATGGAGCCACATATTCGATAGTATACAGGATATTTACAGTGTAACATATACTTTAAAATGTATAGTTTTCTTACCATTATTCTTAAAAATAAATAAATCAGCTTCACGCTGTATCCCGCACACAGCAGGGTAGGCAGAGGGAACCTAGTGTTAAGACACTCTGGTCCCCACTTTCTGCCGAATTTTGGAGGCATTTCGTGTTGAGTGGCAGAACTCAACGCCGCGCTTAACCTCGACACCAGAGCGAAAAAATGGAAATATACATTTAAGTAAATATTTCATCTCCTCGAGTGGGGATCGAACCCACAGCCAGTCGGTTTTACAGTCACACCTCGTGCCACTGCGCTACGACTGACCATTATTCTTACTAGCTATTTTTCTTAATTTTAGTTACACAAGCAAATAAGCGAGCTTATTTCTATATTTTAACATTCTATATGATAATAAAGAATAATTTACACATTACTCTGATATCATACTTATGTTTTATTTCTAATGTTAACAGTTTTGGCTATTAACACAGAATCCAAGAATCTATCTATATTTTTGTTTTTTATAATTTAACTTAAGTTATCTATATTTTCGTTTACATCTATTTAACACTAGGTTTTTATGTTTAGAAAACACAAAACATTCAATAATGAGATGGGAGATACTTTATCATCACATCACATCTTCTAGGTAACTATTTATCAACCTGCGGAAGCATTCGGGGCACTCATCCTCGACCAGCCGCATCCTAATCGCAGGTCACCAGGTGCTAACAAAGGCGCCTTCTATATCCAATAATACTAAGCTTACAATCATATTTTCGCCTAGTTTGAATCTTATATGCAGGAAGACGTTATAGAGATATCGACCTGTACTGGTTTGCAGTAATACAAGCTGATGCCAAAACCTTATCATTATCATTTTCTCCAGTGTTTTGCCCATGACGGGAAGGAGCTCAATGTGCCTATTCTATTTCATATGGGCGTTATTTCTTTTCCGGGGCATGGGCCGAGAGTTTATTACCAAGTCATCCCACACGATCGTAATACGAAGCACTTGCCATACGATAGAGTACGGGCCTCGTTGTTCGAATTAGGTGTCATATATGTAACAAACTAAGGTACACAATTGTGTAATTATCATGCATTTAAGTTTCTTTTGATAAATACGCGACATTCTTCCTTATTTTTCCAATACAGAAGATAAACTATTGCTTATATTTTATAACTAGTATGTAAATAAACATATTGTTATTAGTGTAAAACACTCCCTTCCACATTTTTTCGAATTTGTTAGGTTGCGTGTTGAGTGACGAAACTCAACGCCGCGCCTCTACACCAGAACGAAGAAACGGAAATATAAATTTAAATAACTATTTCATCCCCTCAAGTGGGGAATCGAACCCACAACCAGTCGATTTTATAGTCACACTTTGTGTCCCTGCCGCACGACTGGCCTCAAAAAAGTATATTACAGCTAACGAATATAGATCCTAGTTTTATGCGAAATTTCCATACGACTAACACAGGTGGAACAACGCTTTAAACTTATGTTTATGTATATAAAATCACTATAATATTAACAGTAATAAATTATATATTAATTATACAAGCAAAATTAGATTATCATATAGAAATTTAAAGCCAACATTACCTAGTCGATTGAGACAATTGAATTTCATTAATATCGAATTATACAGGGGAATTGCCGTTTCCAAGCCTTTAATTACCTATGTTCGATTTACTTGAAACTTGGAGTAAGATATTGTGTGGTGTAAAATGTATGAAAAATTATATTTGTGTACTTATAACTTAACTTAACTTAGCTTCACGCTTTATCCCTTGCGGGGTAGTCAGAGAGAACGGAGCGCCAAACGCCACGGTCTCTACATACCTCTTTCGCCTCGTTCACTGTCATCAACCTCTTCATACATGCCCTTCAGAGGTCCTCATGCTTTTTACATGACCTTCCTCCAGTATCTTTGATACTGTGTTTTCGAAGGTCAACCGAGGTTGTGTACTTATAATGTTAGCAATATATAAATTTGTGGTTTGTCTACGTCTTTGCTCCCGTGGTTAAATGGAAATAGCTAAGAGATTGAGGCCAGTCATGGCGCAGAGGCACAAACGTGCGTTTGTCCACGCGAAAGGTTCTTTTTTTAGAGGATATCAAATATTTAATATTGAATACGAACGTAAAAAGGTAAAGCGCGACATTTAATTCCGCCACTCAATAAATTCGGTGGAAAGTGGGGAACGGAAGTGTCTTAACAATAGGTTCCCTTTGCCTGTCATTTGCGGGATACAGCGTGAAGTAAAAAACAAAAAAAAATAAAAAGAACACATTCTAAATGCCTGAGGTAACTTTAACTACAGGCCCAATGGGTTACATCGAAACGTTTAACGAGATGCAATATAGCCTATAGCCTGCCTCAATAAATGGACAATCGATGAAAAAAAGTTTTTCAATTGGAACCCTATTGGTTCCTGAGATTAACGCGTTCAACCAAAGAGAATATTCAACCTTATTTGTCGGTCTTTTATGGTAAGTTGATATTTCCCAGGCTTGTTCTAAATGGACAGTGTCTTTAAGTAAGCTGAAGTGGAAAACACTTTACGGCATATAGCAGAATAGGCAGAGAAAATGAAGTGTTCAGACACGCCGTTCCCTACTTTACACTCCATTTTTAAAAAATAGCATTTCGAAATCGAACCCACAACCCTTGTACAATCTTATGCTGCACCGCTACTCGCGTATTAGTGTGATAAATATAACTTTCTACAACTAACTTTTAATTCATCTGTTTATAATTAATTATTAGTTACTGAAGTTATATTACACGAACTGTTTTATGACAACATTATTAAAACTTATTTTCGCTTTTAGCCCAAAGGTAAAAAAAAGACCTAAAAAAAAATAAAAATCAAATCAGGCT